>JACXGM010022920.1:0-16513 GCA_016801145.1 Umbra pygmaea | reverse complement strand
TTAGGGTTCTCAGTGATTGCTCAGAAGCAGCAGTTACGGCTGAATAACTTAATACTGACTCGAAAAAAGAGCAGAAGTCAGTGGAGGACTTCAACGCACATGTTGAGACATACTCATCAGCTGAGACATATTTTTTTTAAATTAGAGCTTCACAGTAACACTTTTATGGAGATAAGGGCCAGACAAGAGAAAATGACAGGTCCAGGAGAGGCATCAGAGTTCAGTCAGGACTAGAAGAGGTCGTCAGGAGTCAGACAGGAGAAGTTCTGACTGTGTCTGGTAGTGGCACGGAGGGTGTGTTTGTGTGTGTTGGTGTGTGTTGGTGTGTGTTGGTGTGTGTTGGTGTGTGTTGGTGTGTGTTGGTGTGTGTTGGTGTGTGTTGGTGTGTGTTGGTGTGTGTTGGTGTGTGTTGGTGTGTGTTGGTGTGTGTTTGTGTGTGTTGGTGTGTGTTGGTGTGTGTTGGTGTGTGTTGGTGTGTGTTGGTGTGTGTTTGTGTGTGTTTGTGTGTGTTGGTGTGTGCGTGTCCAAGTACAGATAGTGACACACACTGACAGAGTAAGAAATAAACCGAGCGACAAAGAGGGAGAGAGACATCATTTGTGGTGGAATCAGTCCTACTGATGCTTTGATTCTGAGGGACTTCACTTTCTGAGAGACACTATTATATGAAGCAGCAAAAGTTGAAATGAAATAAAATATACCCATGAGAAAGCTAATTTCACTGCCTATCGCTATTAGAGTTCTTTTTCTTTCCTATTGCCTACGTTGAATAAAATAGACTAGATCTTCAAACATTACTGGACTGATCAAATGTTGTCAAATAGCTTAGCAATTTGGAAAACTAAATATATATTGTAATATTTTCATTACCGTTGAACAATTCATTTTGAATTGGTGAGGAGATAGTGAAAACTAAAACAAACAATAGGTACATATTTTCCAGCGTTTCTATAACCTTACAATAAATTGCCTGCTTGAGGGGCATGTAAAACAGCTCTACCTTTTCACTATAACAAATACAATACTTTTTAAACATACATATTTTTGATTCTGGTCTGTTGTGATGGTGACAGACAAACCCTACTTATGGCTCTGAAATTGAAGATGCAATCTGAGATTTTATACACACCATTTATTAACATATATTTTAAATGGGTGCAACAGTTCACCATGTGCAATACTAATGTATGCCAAACCCCCCTTAAGAAGAAGGCTTGCAGGTTCCAGAACCTTCCGGGTGGCTTGTCAGGAGAATTATAAAGAGGTTCCAGGAGGAATGGCCGAGGCCAGAGTTAGAATAGCGAAGGTCAGGGGAACAACTGATGCAGAAGCCTCAGGAGAAGCACATGTGCTGCGAGAGATTCCAGGATTTTGAGAGAAAGAGGAGGCTTCGGAAGGAAGAAGAATGACACTCCAAGCCATGTTAACCTCACTGTGGCTCCGTCCTGGCAACACAGTAGCCATGGATGACCAACAATACATCTCAGATCTTCTCTCAAATGACCTTCTCAGGAAACTATTTTGTATACATAAATAGCAACATATTTCAATTTTTTTTTGTTTTACTACTCACCTATATTTGTCCTTCTATTACATTGCACCTTCACGTTTCGTTGCACAGATTTATGCGAGAACATTACACACATTTCATATATTTCATTGCATTTGAAATTATATTCAAATGTTCAAAGTTAAGGTTAGGGTTAAGTATAAGCATGAGGTTAGTAACGGTTAAGGTTAGGCATGATGTTACTGAGGTTAAGTTTAGGATTAATGCTATGGTTAACATTACAAAAGAAACAGGCAATAGGCTATATGCACAGCTTCACTACTTCCTGAACTTAAGGCAGCTCCTTTGTTTCCTGTCTTACATTATTGGACAAACTGATGAATCCACTTGTGTTTGACCATTGTGACACATTGGATTAATCAGTTTGTCCAATAATGTAAGGCAGTAAATAAAAGAGCAGCCTTAAGTTCAGGAAGTAGTGGAGCTGTGCATAGAGCCTATTGCCTGTCTAGAGAAACACATGTGCAACACATCTGCATTGTGCTGGAAGGGAGAAAAAAACACACAGAATGTGTTCATCTGGATTTAAACACGCAAACACTGGGATGAGAGTCAGCAATTTATACACACGTCCACCATCTCTGACCTCTGCCCTAGCAAAATCTATGCTATTTACAATGTGCTTTATTTATTCATATTTCACATCATTTGGTTTTTACATTTATTTCCCTTCAAATGTAATTGCCCTTCTCATACGTTCATATTTCATGTTATTTGGTTTTACAATATAGTTTCCTCCAAGTGTAATTCATGCAATGTTGGGCTGGGGTGGACACAGGCAGTATTGGCAAGAGGTGATTAGAGGCCCCTGAGACAATGCCCACCAGAGTCTATAGCCCCTAAACCACCACCAGGAGTTTGCTCTAGGCTTAATGTCACCTCAGCACCAAGTCGTTTGTTGTCTGTTGATTTCTCCATCACCTCCTTGCCTGCCAGTTCTGATTTCTTTAATAAAATAATCACCAGGGCCTCACTGCGATGATATGTCAGCGTGCAGGGAACAGGCGGAGACAATAGCGACGGATTTAATCTGAAACACTTCAAAACCAAAATGACTACAATGAGTCAACAAGTATACATATATCTTCTGCTTTCATAGAACAAAACTACACCTAACACACACATCAACTTGTGACAATGAATGACAAATAACCAAACAAACAGGGAATTAAATGCAAGCACAAATTAATGAAAATAATACCAGCTGTGGATGTTTGACAGACAAGACAGATGATCTATTTGTTAGTGAAGAATATGTCACTGTGTGTCCGGGTAAAACAGAACATTGACACGGAGTGCCTGGGGCTGGAGCCACCATTTCAGGCATTGCCACGGATGATACTGTGATACCTAAACACTCCTTATGTGTCCATTTTTTATTTCTCTCCCTGTTGCAGTAGGTAGTTGGGAAAGCTTACATCGTCACGCTCTCTAGCAACTGTGAATTGATCTGTGGTTGTATAGCATCCCACGTGGGAATCAACTAACGGCTTCTGTGTTGAACGAACATCCCGACCTACAGATGAGTTGCCTGTGAGACTAGTTAAAGAGGGAATCGGACATGACCAATTGGAGAAGGGATAAAAAATAATTCCAATATTTCCACCTCTTCCACTTATCTCCACTTCAGTGGTGCATTAATTTAGGCAGCTTGCTGTCGCTCGAGTATTGCTAGAGTAATGTGTGTGTCTACACATGAACAGGCGCAGTAATTAGTGCTATGATTTAATAGGGAAAGCATTTCAAAGATTTGAGCGGAGATTAGCATCAACCTATTGACACCTGTAGACATGCATCGATGTTGATACCTGTCTACTATTCACTCAGTCTGTCTGTGTGAAGGACTGTCGGACTTTCGGTCTGTCAGTTGCACCCCCATTTCATTCCATCTCTTGCTTCCTACTTCAAATTCCTCCCCCTCTCTTTCTCTCACCCTGTCCGTCGGCCTCCCTCCTCTCTGTCTCCTCTCTCTCTTTCACCCTTCTCCACATCCTACTCTACTGATTCCTTCCCCCTCCATCTTTGCCTGCTCCTTTAACTAGCATAATATGCCCCCCCACACACACACACACACCTCGACAGACAGGATATTGATGCGTATATTTGCATCAAGGGTATTGATGAATGAATCCATTTAATGCATTCAAGGCAAGACAGTTAATGATTAGGTAGTAGTGGGTAAAAGTAGTGGGTAAACCGGTGAGATTAAGACAGTGAGACAGTGATAAAAAGACATATCTACCTACAGCCAGATAGACAGATAGTAACAGTAACATGTAGACAAACAGGAAGATTTTTCCAATCAGACAGAACGAATGACAGACGGACAGACACTCAAATGAACAGTAAATCAAGGTCAGGCTACGTCGTTTTGTGATTAGAATAGAGAGATTATTGTATGGCTAATCATACCTTCATATAATGTAATATATTCACCTAAGTGTCACGTTCTGAAGGTATTTCCCTAGACATCTATATGTTGACATTATCATTCCAATCCAGCCAGGCATTGCATTACAGTTTTTCCCGATTGCTAAAACACTAAAAGTGAATACTCAGACCAAAGCGTCGAAACCGTAACGTTTGCATGCATTTGGTACACTCAGGCACCAAATTAATAAACACAATGTCGGCATGGCACCGTAAACAATTCTGTAACACACGGTGCAAAACACTACACACATCGGACATGTGTTACACACATTGGCGAATGATGAAACACTCTGCAGTCAGCATGTCCATTTAATAGTTAAAACAATTAGCAAAACCCACGCACACACAGTAAAACACTTAACCGGTAATTGAACACCAATAAGTCATTATACATATAATTCCGCTATAAGCACCTGTCGTGAAACAATCGCAAATATGGAGGCTGAAGGACCAAGGGGAAGGAAAAGACGAGGAAGAGACGGGAAGAGGGAGAAGAGAACAAGGACGAGATGGGGGAAGAGGGAGAGGAGATAAAAGAAGAGACTCTGGTAAAAACCAGGAACTGAAACATCATCGGCCAAAGGGCCATCGAGAACGTTGCCGGGCAGTGCGGGGCCAACATCACCATGTGTGCCGCCATTAGTGGTCAGGGGGTCCTCTATCACCATGCCACCCTGGGTCCATACAACACTGCACACATACTGACATTTCTGCATGCACTACATGCCGCGGTCACGTAGGATGGACCAGGGTAGCCCATGTTCGTAGTCATCTGGGATAATGTCAGTTTCCACTGGGCTGCTCTGGTCTGGGACTGGTTTGCCAACCACAACCATTTCACGGAGCTGAACCTGCCCCCTTATTCCCTGTTCCTCAACCCGATAAAGGAATTATTTTCGGCATGGCAGTGGAAGGTGTATGACCACCTACCACATGCACGCATGCTGCACCTGCGAGCAATAAAGGTGGCATGCAGAGACATCGATGTGGGGTCAATCCACGGGTGGATACGCCACACCCTGCGATATTTTCCCTGTTGCCTGGCGAGGGAGAATATCGCCTGTGATGTGGACGAGGTGATGTGGCCCGACTTCAATCGACGGCGTAATCTCCGACTTGTAATGGGAGTTTTTGTGCTACATGTATACAATGTATCACTGAGGCTTGGTTGCGGGAATAAAAACGGTTAAAAACTACAAATGACAGATGTGTCTTGAGTAAAGTTGACCAGTGTGTTGTGTTTGTTGGACTGTTTATTGTTCATGTGCATGTGTGTTAACTATCGATCTGAAGAGGGCCTTTTGAAGTCAGAGTGTTAAGTTTTGATTGCAGAATGGCAGTTTTGACATGGCAGTTAGATGTTAATCTCCAAGTGTTGTGTAAAGAATTCTTGTGTGTTGAGTTTTGACACGATGAGCCAAATTTAGCATTTTGTGTGTTAGCAATGGGGAAAAACTGTAATATATGCTTGAATGAATTTGATGCATATCTTTTAGAAAAATTGCACCAAACACTTTACAGTGAAAATGTGGTGAAATTCTTTGTCTCTATTGTCAAACTTTAATCAACATGTATTCTGGTGAAATAATTGCTTTCACACCCATGTACAGCCTTCAGCTTGCAAATTGGGTTAGCAAAAAACAAACATTTAACTGTTTATTTGCACCACTGCTTGTGAAGGCAATGATTTGGCCAAGAGGGTGCTCTGGGTATTTTACCTGGCAGTGTTCTGTAAACTGTGAACGTTATGCCTTCCCTGTGTTGGTAAACAGTGTTCTGTAAACTGTAAACGTTATGCCTTCCCTGTGTTGGTAAACAGTGTTCTGTAAACTGTAAACGTTATGCCTTCCCTGTGTTGGTAAACAGTGTTCTGTAAACTGTAAACGTTATGCCTTCCCTGTGTTGGTAAACAGTGTTCTGTAAACTGTAAACGTTATGCCTTCCCTGTGTTGGTAAACTGTGTTCTGTAAACTGTGTTCTGTTTGAGCCTGTGACAAAAGGTCTGGTCAAATTTTTTATTCTTATCTTCTTATCATTATGATTTAGTGATGAAAATAATGAAAATAAAAAGATTTTCCCTGCCCTCCCAATAAACATTTACCATTCCTCACGAGAAGATAAGGTAGAGTATATCTTCAATGTAGACTAAATGATTGTGTAGGATACTGTGCTCCCAGTATGGCAACCAAAACTACTTATGATAACATGAATTACGATAAAACCAGTGATGATAACAGGAATGATAATAACACCAATGAGAAGGCGACAAATTTGCCATAAGTGCGTAATAAAATAATTTATATATGGACCAAAATCTCAGAGCAATGTTTTGGGATGTTGAATCTATTCCACGATGAATGAAAGCAGTTCTGAAGGCAAAAGGGGTCCAACCCAATACTAGCAAGATCTAAATAATGAAGTGGCCAGTGAGTGTTTACTTCATATAAATATAGTATACACAAAACAACATTTTAAATTGCCACACACATTTACTGTACATGGTAAAAGATAATGTCAGTCTTCTCTCTTTGATCCAATGTTTCTTTTCGGAAGACAGAGCTAGCCACCTGTGCTAATTAGCTATCTAGTGTTCTCTTGGGAGAAAGTGATTTGGAAGTCCAGCTCATCGGCTGGAGGCACACACAGCCATTAGCTACAGTTCGAAGCAGGATAATGTGATGCTCCATTACCAGTTAAGGAAGGGCTTCATGCAAGACGGCGCCATAGATTTTTTAGACTAACCTATTTTTAGCAATACTATCTTTGCTCTCGATTTGGACTAACGTGTATCTTCTAAAAGGTTGTCGGCGGTCTGTTTGTTCGTTGCCAAAAACCCAATTGCATTGTTTGAGTGTGTCTGAGATGGACACTTACTTGATCCGAACTGTGAGAGCCAATTTGAAATACTGAAATCTGAAATGAACACTTGGTTTGCTTCAAAGGAGAATAACATTTTGTTTTTTAAATGAATTCAAACAAACAAACTAATGGGCAAGTACTGTAGACCAAATTAAGAATGAATGTAGTCTAGCCAAATACAGATATTGGAAATAAATATATTTATATTATATACACTGAACAAAAATATAAACTCCACACTTTTGTTTTTGCCCACATTTATCATGAGCTGAACTCAAAGATCTAAGACTTTTTCTATGTACACATAAGGCCTATTCTCTCAAATATTGTTGACAAATCTGTCTAAATCTGAGTTAGTGAGCACTTCTCCTTCGCCGAGATAATCCATCCACCTCACAGGTGTGGCATATCAAGATGCTGATTAGACAGCATGATTATTATACAGGTGTGCCTTAGGCTGGCCACAATAAAAGGCGACTCTAAATTGTGCAGTTTCATCACACAGCACAATGCCAGAGATGTTGCAAGGTCTAAGGGAGCAAAACTGACAACTCCCACGCAGTGATTTAAAGCCACAACAGGCGGATTCAGCACCACGGCCAGCTCCGCAGCCTAAAGAATCACAAACAAAATGGTAACATTACATGATCAACAATAAACCTGTAACCCTTTTGCAGCCAACATTAATATTAAACGTAGTGGCAGCCAGCGGGACGTAAATGATCATGTTTATCAACTACCACAAGTTTGGCGAGCAAACAAACGCTGATTCATCTTCTCATAACATCTAGCAAACGACAGCCTGAGTTAACCTACCGTTGGTCGTAGCTAAAGCAAGAAGCAAGGTAATGCTGAGCTAAATATGTTTGCTAACCTATCAGGGTGCATTTTCAGGTGATTCAGATTTCTCTTGGCACAGCTACCAGAAGAATTACAACTTTCAGACAGGTTGCTCACATCACATCTATGTGCTCAGTTTCAGGCTGCACAGTATGCTCGGCCCCCACCAGAAAAGTGCTTCTAATTGGCCTTCATTGGTCTCCATCGGAGTCAGGGGCATCACATTTTATATACTGTCTATGAGGCACTGCAGCTACTGGTGCGGATGACATGTTATTTGGCTTCTCTCACTTGTGGCCGCGCGTAGCAGATACCCACTCATTTTAGTACTTAGCTGTTACGTAGGTAGGTTAAAGGTTATGCAGGGAGGGGAATAACATTAATCTCATCAGACGATACCTAAAAATAAAGATTGTTCACAAGTCCCACATCTCGAGTCAAGTCTGAAGTCTTTTGATGATGAGTCTCAATTCAAGTCTGAAGTCACTGTGTGTGCGACTTAAGTGCGACTCGAGTCCGAGTCTCAAACTCGAGTCCCATTTCTCGGGTTTAGTGAATTTTACTCAAAACGAACCACAATAATTTCTCTTAAAAAATGTAGAATTTTTACCATTTTGCTCAAATTGACAAAACAATGAGGTAATATCTACTCAATGTTGAGTGTAATTTTGTTTCCAAATTTTCCAAAGGAACATTTTTTATAGTGCACAGTCCATCAATTATTTAAACAGGGCCAGTCATAATATCTCTTTACAGTTCTATCTGTAAAAAGTAATTGATACCAAATATATTCTAAAATGGCACATGAAGTCTTGGCTAAAAGATGCATGAAAGAATTTCATGATGTATTTAATGACATGTTATTTCTCGTGATTCAGTGTAACATGCCAGTGTCAGTCTTTTTGAAGTTTCTTCAGAAAATCCATTTCGTGTGCTTGCCAAACAACATCATTGGAGCAGGCTAAAGGCCTTTTGATATTAAACTGATTCTTAGTAGTAATAGAAAGATAAGATGGATTTCAAACTGTTTTAATGTCTTCATGATTCATTTAGAGATAACACTAATAATCTGTTCAATGGGAAGCAGAATCGCTGGAAAGTATTACTAACGAGGAACGGGGAATTATCTGAAATATGTCTCACTCATGCTCTTCCAATTGGAGGCATAAAATGTTGCTATTTATGATCTTACACAGAGTGAACTTTACCTCAGCACGACTGCATAAACTGCTTACAGAAATGTCATACTTGTGTTGGAGATGCAAGAACAACAAAAACTTTTTTGCATATGCTGTTGGTATGCCTGGAGCTATATTTAAGTAGTGGGATCCTATAACAGTAATATCTTCATGTGTGGGAACCCACTTACCAATGTCCTTTACCTATGGCTTCTGGGCAATATTAATGTGGGTAACTTTGATGAAAGGAAGCTATTGTATGTAACTATGCCCTATAACGCAATAGAAAGAAATGTACTGCACTGAACTGGAAGACACGCCAACTATTACACATCATTTGGTGTCCCCTATTATACTGTATATTAGAATAATTTAAGTGAACTGAAGGCTATTGATTGTCTTGTAGCTGACCTGGAAAGAGCATGTTCTTTTTATTGCCAGGGTGGCTGGTTTGAGTTTCTCTGTTTTCTAACATCTGAAACATTAGGTTAGGTGGAATGAAGACATACTCCTGTTTTAGTTCATCAACTGGTACCTTTGATTTGAATTGCGTAGATGTCGATGAGCCAGTAAGCCTACACAGCAAAAACATCAGTGTTAAATTAACACTGTCAGTGTTTATATAGTTCCAGTGGACCTATATACACACACTGAAGAGTGTTAATTTAACACTTAGGGTGCTGATTTAACACTGAGGTTTTTACTGTATAGTGTATGTGCTAGTTTAGGGTAGAAAAAGAACAATGACAAGTATTATAAGGCAGTATGAGAGGTTTATGATACTGTTCAGTTTTTTTAAACAGTTTTCTGTGCAGGTGGAACTTTTTTATTCATGTATTTAAGCGTTATACAAGAAAAACACAAAATGCTCACTAGCAGACACATAAATAAATGAATGCACACCATTTTTAAATGTGTATAAAAAGTTATTTTCAGCTTGAAAAACATGACCAACACTTTACATATTGCGTATTGAAAGGCCGAAACATTTTCTGAAGTTGTTAAACTATATGTTACGTTCATCCGGAAGCAAAACAAAATGCACAGATAAAATGACTATGCTGGACGATGGGAGGTTGGGACTCCTGTTCTATGATCTTTTTTCTCACATCCTATAGCGATAACTTCTTCAGGTAGATACATTTTAAAATCCGTCTCCAGATTAGATTGTTGATCTTCAGTCCATCATTATCGCTATGGTATTTCAGCAGACAGTTTCTGACATTTTTCTCAGTGGCCTAATTGCTATTTTTACCAATGAGATTTGCGTCCTGATGTGATTTGTCAAAAGACCAATTAGTTGAGAAAATATCTGAATTGGTCTCCACTGTATATCTCCTGCGGGAATACTAGCTTAATGTTCAGTGCAGCATCAGTGGAGGGCGGAGGCCGATAAAGAACTAAAGGCTATTTCACCAACTCCTCCCTCGCCTTGGTTGGAAGTGGCTTCACTGAGCTGGGCGTGTCGCGGTGGGCGGGTTCCAGTGCGGTGCTGATGCTGTCTCTTCTATTCCACGGTTGCAGGTGGAACCGCTGGGCTAGCTCCGTTCGTATCTGCTAGCTGGAGAAGAACAAAAACTGCATTCTGACCTCCTCCAGGCAGTGGATAACAAAAAAGCGGCACATCCAGGAATATTACATCATTGAATTCTGGAGAATTTTCGAGAGGAATTTCAAAAATACACAAGTAAGGACTTGTCTCCTATATATTTGGCTGCGGTCACAGTTCCTTTGGTTCTGTGGTGTCTGATAGCGCTTCTGTGCTGGAAGTAGGATCTAGATGTTCCGACAGCGTGACAAATAGAGCACGATTATATCAGATTGTGGAATTTTTTTGTTATCGACTGGCTCAAATAAATGTATTGTGATAGACTGGTATTCTGTCATAAAAAGACAACGTTTGATCATAACGTTTAACCTACATGACTATACTGTAGGTGGAATAATGCGTAATGCTGTGTCAATATTTTGGAAGCGATAAAAGGACCAGGCAGCGGTGTCTGTCTTGGGAATAAGACATAAGCGGGCAGGCAGCTGCTTCATGTTATGTTCTAAAAATGACATGATGTGTCTTCAGACACTTTCCACATTGCTAGTCTGTTTTTAAACATGCATGTTGTTGGTATGACCGATGCAGTTCGGCGGGTTAAACACATTGCGCACCTGCATTGTTTTAATCATTGCTGCTGGCTACGGAGTTAAATAATAGAATGCGTTTATATTTTCTAATGGTCTGATGAATGTGATTAATATAGAAATGTACACAACTTTTATATTAAGCGACGTTATATGATTGGTCGCAGAATGCATTGGTGAGCCGCGCGCGCCTTTTCGTTGCCCAGTCTGTTTAGACATTAGGCTCCAATATCAAACCAAGTTCAGGAACATTTGCTTCTTGCTGCATAGAATGAGTGTGCTGTGTAATCGCCTACACGCACTAGTTACGATTTGACGTTATGTCCTTCTGCACAATTTCTAAATCCATGGAAGCTTAATTTATTACTTTAATTTACTGGTGTGTCGACTTGGGTCTATAGAAGTTTACAACATGGGCTTTACTAAATACATTTTATTGGTTCTTTAGAGTGATGTTTTAAGGCCTGGCTGGATTCATAACAACTTAAATTAGACTCCTCGATGCCACGCGTGCTCTGAAGTAGCTATAGCTACTGCAGTATTACGATCCTGCCGTAAAATATAACGATCCAACGCATTAAAGCTGACATTTGATCACTCACAAATATAGTATATATACTGTAACATCACATACTTATTGCAGGTTTAACACTTTTCAATGACAAATGTGTGTATATTTGATAGAGTGGCAGGAACAAATGCGACTTAAAACGTTTTCCACTGTGCTATTCCTTAGCCCACTGGGGTGCGTAACGCTCTCTCCGACAGGCTCTTGGTATCAAAGAGAAAAAAAGACACATTTCCAAGGGGTTTAATGGTTAACAACCTGCCCGTGAAAACGATGCTACATTGGAGAAAGCCATGGGGGGCGGGGGGAAATACAACCTTGGGGGTGACTGACGAACTAATTGATCAGGAAATGGTGTATATCGCTAATCGATATGTTTTATTCAAATAACCCTTTAGATAAATCATTTGGGATTATAGCAGTTTTGAAGTGAGAACAGCTATTCCAGTTGTAAAGCCAGTTTGTCGTCTTTAAAGCCTACCACTCCTAGCAACTTGTCCTCTACTCATTCCATATAGTTAATCTAATTATTGGAATGTTTTATGAAGGGAGTTTAGTTTTAGCGAGGGCACTGACCAGATAGCAACAGTACATACCATCACAGATGAGTGGTAATGCTCTTGTAATTTGTTGGGGATAGGAGAGTCTGCATAATAACTAAAATACAAATGTTATTAACTTGTCACCATATATTGACTGTCTTACCCATTTAGGCGCTTCACATTGTCTTGTGTAAAATGTCGAACTGTTTTGACTGAGTTGATTAGCCTACCAACCAATATCGCTTTAGGCTAATTAGCGTCTTCTTTAATTCACTCTGCCCACATGTTTAGGTGTGGTGGTGCCAACGCATGATTAACTGTAGTGCCTAATGTATGTGACTGTTGTTCTACCCACTGTGTTCTTTGAAGAGTGCTTACGTTTTAATTGTGGGTTGAGATGACTTTTAATAATTGCTAATTTTCCACAATTTGAATAATTTATTCCAGGCCGTTATACCATTTGTTCTTCAGTGAGTGCAAGAGTGGATTTTAAAGTCTTCTGCTGAGTTTGGTTTGCTCTTATCCACTGCCATGTAGCTCTCCTGGAATACAAATGGCATAACTATCTGCCAGTGTTTTCAACTCAGATAATTAACCTGATTTAAGGGTCTCAGCATTGGCACTTTGAATAATACTTAGACATTTGAATTGCTTCCAACTATTTCAATGTTGATTATAGTTATAACATGTGCACAGTCTCTGCATTTTTTTCAGCACTTAGATATTGTACTGTAGGGAGGTCCATGAAGGACAGTGAAGGTAAATGTCAGACACATCTGAGGCCTCAGCTAATCTTTTAGCTCTGAGGACATTCTCCATTTAAAATAGACACCCTATTGCCAGACTCAAACATCTGGGATGTCTCCCCGGCTCACCTCTGCGAAGGCGTGCCCCGTAGCTGGGTCGTTGCTAGGATGACACGAGCACGACCTCCGGTTGTGGTTCATTGCTGTCAGAGAAGGGAAATAAGGAGTAAGAGAGAGAGAAATAGAGAGAGAGAATCAAACAGGGTAATCTCTGCATAATCCATCAGACAGCAGCTACTAGAGCAATCTGCCTCATTAACTGTCTACTCCTCCTTCCAGCCTTCGTCTCCATCCATCCTACTGCTCCACACGTCCTACTTTTAATCAATCCTTTTTCCTACCTACATCCTACCCCTCCAAACAAAGCAGTTAGCAGACCGGATTGAGGAAAGAGGCAGACATTTTCAATTGAAAAGAAAAGCGGATGAAAAAACACGTACAGAATATAAATACCCTCTTTCTACTACCCCCCTCCATCCCTCCATCCCTCCCATCATGTTTCTTTTTCTGATGAGGGAGATGTGTCCTGCCTGGCTGGATGGCTGCTCCAGTCTGAGCTTCAGTCAATGACTTGATTAAGCAGACTGATCCCAGGGAGTTATAAGATGCGTTATGATACTCAAGGCCCTATGATACTGCACAATTAGACTTCTCACTGTCATCCACACTGATTGGTTGAATCTTTTAGAGATGACACAGCTCAATTGGTCTGTTTGGGTTGCTCCATAATTTGGGTTGCAAAGAGGATCGACAGGTTTTTTTGAGGCGATGCTACCGTTTCTATCGTTTTCCCCACTTTGAAGAAGTCAAAGGACGGCGCTGTTGATCGAGTGATTGTCAGAATTTACATTTGGTCTTCCGTTTCAGACATGAAAGAGACGGCAGTTTAAAGAAATACCTGTAAAGGCTTCTTAGTGGACACAGACTAATTCGTTCTTTCAAAGCACCAAGCTGCCCTAGTTCCTGCTGAGTATGTGTCACTAGCTGACGATTGTTTCCAGAGCTCTTGAATGCATTGGCAGCGTTTCCATGAGACAGGAGCAAAGGTGCATTAGTATTGAAAGTTAGAACAAGTGGGAAAATACTAGAGTATAAGAAAATAATATATTGTGTAAAATAGTAAAGACTGGAAAAATGTATAATGCCTGTTAGATGTGTTCATAATTCATTCAGTGGATTTCGCAAGTGCAGTTTAATTATGTATGAGGGGTTTTTCTGAATAGTTGAAAGAAGGAAACCCACCCTAAAGGTTGATGTGTACTGTATGTGCTTTTATATCTAAACTGGCAGGTAAAATCAATCAATCAACCTCAGAGTGTTTCCTAAAACAGAATGATATTAATTTCATTAATCGGATGGTTCGTCGTAGCACTTGTCTCTGGTGAAAGCAACATTTGATATACTTGCATTTACATACTGGCTGTGTCTGAAAAGCCACTCCAGATTGGTACCTTGGCATGCTGATAATCCTTTAAAGAAAAGAGAATATTAAACAGGAGATGAGATGAAGGCTACATACTTTTCTTCTTGTATTTATCCATAATCCTCCAATACTTGCTGGTGTAATACCTCAGATATTTAGCGGTGATGAACTCCCCACACTTTAGTGATTCGGGTGTGCATCTCAGGTGTGATGCATCACTTTAACACCCTCTAGCCAGCTATTTAACCTCAATTACTCTGGCACAAAAGACAGCTGTTTACTCAGGTTTGAAGCTATTCCACCTCACCTGCCTACCGAAGGGCGTCTATTCAACAGGCAGAGTGATGTAAGCTCTCTGTTGATTATATATCAGGCTGGCCAGTGTCCTGGGGACATTCTTACCTCACAGTCGGAAAACGGCATCTTAACGCGCCGTAGATCCTGCGCTTTATTAAAGTGTCGCCAGGCGCATGCTATTGGATGCAATTTGGCCCATGTTGATGAGGTGTCACTTTCATTTTTTGCATGGTGAAGATTTACAGTTTGCACTATAATAAACCCTTTATAAGTAGGGTTGCAAAGGGGCAGAAATTTTCCGGGAAATTTTCAGGAAACTTTCCATGGAAAGTTAATATTTGTCAGTAGAACATTAATAGATTCTTTCATTGAACAACAATAAGCAGATAGTCATGCAAGTGAATACTTTGAGTTATTCGTCAGTAGAACTGTGATATTCTTTCATTGAACAACAATAAAATACTCCCTATACCTTCCCCCCCCACATGCACACACACACACATACATACATGCATGCAGTACTGTCTTCAATCTGTATTCAATCAGCTTCAATCTGCTGTAGAATGTTGGATTCTAGATATAATCTGTGCAGTGGGTATTATTAAAGTATTATAACAAGCAATTGTAAAAATATCCAGTTTATTCCCATTTATTCCCGTTAATTCCCATATATTCCTGTTAATTCCCATGGAAAGTTTCTAATTTTGAAAATTCCTGGAGTTTTGCAACCCTACTTATAAGACACTGTAGCTCTTAGAGATGGAGGTTGTCGGTAATCAAACACCTTTGTTAACAGTTCACCTTACAGGAGGCATCAGCTAAGCTCCTGCAAGTTAGAACAATGGACTGCAATGGTCTTTCTAGCAATCCACCTCAACAGGAAGTCAATGTAATGTGCGTTTATTAACTAAACTGATTCATTGATTGGGTCATGGTGATAAGAAGCCTCTATATTGAGTACTGTGTTGACAACAGGGCTTTCCGACCTGTAATAGGGAGCAAGGGAGAATGAGCAGGATACGTTTAGTTAATTTTCTATTAATAGTTATTCAGAAGGAAAACTGTAGCTCTGCCCTTAGGCTATATGAAGCAATGCATCATGGGTTATAGCTATGAGAAATAGAGTAACTGCAACTTCCAGACATCCTGTGCCACCTGTAGTTGACTTCACTTGTTCAGGCCAGTCCTGTGTGTTGGGAAATGTGAATGAATATACTGAATTTGTTGCTCTTCCTGCGTGTACGTTAGTGGAATCACTCAGCGTTGTTAATGTCATATTCATTTCATATGCTAATCAGGTGTTTTTAGCACAATTTATTCCAAGCTAGTTAATTGAAATTCAGCTCAGTTTTCTTTGTCAACATATTTCAACACCCATTGAATTTTTAAAGTGTAAAATGCACAAACTTTACACTTCAGGAATTCGTTTTAACACGTCAAACATGAGACTGTGGCAGACACACACCATCAGTATGGAGTTGTGTCATTTGAGAGACCTAATGTAGGAATCTGTTTTGTTGCGAATTTCCGGCAATTCTGCATAATTTACAACACTCATGAGATGTTTCAGGTGATAATGCTACAGCTTGTTTCTTTTTACTGTTGTTATTATAATAAAAATGAAACACAGAGAATCCTGATTTCCCAAAATGTGAATTTCCCAACTCATATGTTTTAATATATGATAATTTCAATGCGATCTCTCAGAATTCCGTGAAATTAACACGGTCCCTTAACTCAAAATCTGTGGCAGTTTTACGGAATTGCCAAAAATTCTGTGATGGGCCAATGGAAGTGATGCATTATATTAAGTGGTACCAGCACATGTGTTGTAATGGTTAAGGTTAGGATTAGGAGAAGG
>JACXGM010022919.1:0-16464 GCA_016801145.1 Umbra pygmaea | reverse complement strand
GAATTTCACAAACAGTATATGCTATTTAGACAGGGAGACAACTCACCGATAAAGCGGCCGTTTTAAGTTTGTGA
Source organism: Umbra pygmaea (assembly GCA_016801145.1). Classification (NCBI taxonomy): domain Eukaryota; kingdom Metazoa; phylum Chordata; class Actinopteri; order Esociformes; family Umbridae; genus Umbra; species Umbra pygmaea. The sequence goes on along the minus strand of JACXGM010022919.1, from coordinate 16,390 downwards.
AAAATGCGTCCGGCCCTCCGTCGACAGTTCAGCAACAAGTTTAAAGAATGAAATCCTATCCTAGTCCCTGTTCGGGCGCCAAAAATGATGTATCTAATTATTAATCAAAGAAAGACATGAGCATTTGTAAAAAGAGCAAATAGACACTATTTCTCACAAAAACAGTGCCGGTGTTTATTCCATTCTCAAATAGGACAAAGACCCCTTCAATTTTCAAGAACATGACATTATATTCCTCACTGAAACCCCCCCACTATTTCCTGATTCGCTGACTCCCCTGGCCTCTTGTCTTAATGCCAAGACCAAACTCTTAGCTTCAAATTACTTATTTGCCTGCTTAACAACCCCCATTGTTATTTCCTGCTTATCCTATGACTGGTCAGGATTAAATGACACCTGACCCAAAGCACATTCCTAGCTTTTTCCTATCTTAACTTGAAAGGCAGATGTCGCAAAACCTAAAGCTAATTATCTCCCCTTGACCAACCCCCCATCTGTCTAAACAAAAGGTTGACCCTATACTTTCTTCCTGTCCTGAGGATTTATCACCCCCTCGATTGTAAAGCAAACGTTTCTGATCTCACAATTTTGGTGATAAAACAGGCTTCCAATACTATACATTCAGTCTGTAATATAAAGTACAGTCATGACTTCAATATGCTAATAAATGATTCAATATTCCATAGATTATTATGAGCTTCTCAAAAATACTAAACATGACATTCACACCTGTGACACATTTCCGGATATTGTTAAATGAAAAGACATTCCATTTACTTTTAGAATACCAATTAAATATTTCTATAATAGTTATTTCTCGCATATATTTACTGTTTACTGTAAAAACCTCGACACTAGACAGCTGTGGGCCCACTCCCGATGTGGTCCCAAGCAATGAAATGTTAGATTGTTAGGAAAACATGCCCCTGGGTTTGAGGACCGGTTTGACCAACTGTCTGTGCACTTCCTCTATGTGCCCTTCCTCTATGTGCCCTTCCTCTATGTGCCCTTCCTCTCTGTCTCCTCCCTATCTGTCTCCCGAGCTTCTGCTTCCTCCTGTACTGTCAATAAATTATTTTTAATTTAAATTTTTACCAATTTTTTAAAATAAAATAACAGACGATTCCTAGTATCAGCTAAAGACTTACATAAATCTCAGTAAGATTTTAACATCTCTGTTGACTAGTCTACAATATGGAACACATAACAAGAATAGAGTTCATGGTTCATTGCAAGACAACACAGAGGAAACCCCTGTTGTCCCAAAAACATCTGCTGCACATCTGAAGTTCACCAAAGAGCACCTGGTAATCCACAACGCTACTGGCAATATATTCCGTGGACAGATGAAACCAAAACAGATATGTTTGGAAGGAAAGAAAAAAAATCATGACTTCTTTATTAAAGATGCAGTCTGTGACTTCTGCAATTAATAAAAAATTGTTTTAAACCTTCCTGTTTGGTCTGGATGTACAGTACTATATGTGTGTAACAATAAAATGACTGTCTTTTTTGAAAATGACTGAAAATTGACAAAAAAAAATTACAGATTTTTAAAAATGTTTTCCTGATTATGTAAAGCACCTTGAATTGCCATTGTGTATGAAATGTGCTATATAAATAAACTTGCCTTGCCTTGCCTATCATACCTTTGTTAGCCATACAATTCCTAGTTTAGTTTAATGGTTTTAGTGACATGGGGCATAAATCATCTCATAAAGCACAAAAGTAATTTTGGGGACATTTTGGGGTTTTAGATGAACAGCACAACATGTTTCAACTAGTAGCTAAAATTGCACACTGCATATTTAGAATAGAAAAATACTTAAACAAACAAAAACGCTGCTGTATGTCTGGGAGCTCCGAGCCGCTGCGTCTGAACGCGCCGCCATTACCTCCAGTGCTCTACTACTATTTAAAACAGGCCCACAATGGAATTATATGAACCAAATTTTGATTTGGGTGTGTTTTTGCTGTATATTATGTAGAAATAGATAAATTCAGGTATAAAAAGTGACCGATAATGGCTACATGATGAAGCTAGAATTAAGAAATTAAGGTGTTTTGTAGTAACAGTCATTTTTACCTTTTAATGCAGTGGACTGTTGATAATCACATGGACATATTTTGGGATTGACATTTATAAAAGCATCTTTCTCCTATTGTAATGATTCAGTGTGCAGGGAATAGAAGAAGGCAGGAGCAAAGAGATAATGTACACTGCTCAAAAAAATAAAGGGAACACTTAAACAACACAATGTTAAAAAAAAACTCCAAGTCAATCACACTTCTGTTAAATCACACTGTACTCTTAGGAATCAACACTGATTGACAATCAATTTCCCATGCTGTTGTGCAAATGGAACAGACAACAGGTGGAAATTATAGGCAATTAGCAAGACACACCCAATGAAGGAGTGGTTCTGCAGGTGGAGACCACAGACCACTTCTCAGTTGCTATGCTTCCTGGCTGATGTTTTGGTCACTTTTGAATGCTGGCGGTGCTTTCACTCTAGTGGTAGCATGAGACGGAGTCTACAACCCACACAAGTGTCTCAGGTAGTGCAGCTCATCCAGGATGGCACATCAATGCGAGCTGTGGCAAGAAGGTTTGCTGTGTCTGTCAGCGTAGTGTCCAGAGCATGGAGACGCTACCAGGAGACAGGCCAGTACATCAGGAGATGTGGAGGAGCCCATAGGAGGGCAACATCCAAGCAGCAGGACCGCTACCTCTGCCTTTGTGCAAGGAGGAGCAGGAGGAGCAATGCCAGAGCCCTGCAGAATTACCTCCAGCAGGCCACAAATTTGCACGTGTCCACTCAAACGGTCAGAAACAGACTCCATGAGGGTGGTATGAGGGCCGGACGTCCAAAGGGGGGGGTTGTGATTACAGCCCAACACCGTGCAGGACGTTTGGCATTTTCCAGAGAACTCCAATATGGGCAAATTTGCCACTGGCGCCCTGTGCTCTGCACAGATTAAGGCAGGTTCACACTGAGCACATGTGAAAGACTCTGGAGACGCTGTGGAAAACGTTCTGCTGCCTGCAACATCCTCCAGCATGACCAGTTTAGCGGTGGGGTGGCATTTCTTTGGGGGGCTGCACAGCCCTCCAGTGCTCGCCAGAGGTAGCCTGACTGCCATTAGGTACCGAGACGAGATCCTCTGACCCCTTGTGAGACCATATGCTGGTGCGGTTGGCGCTGGGTTTCTCCTAATGCAAGACAATGCTAGACTTCATGTGGCTGGAGTGTGTCAGCAGTTCTTGCAAGAGGAAGGCATTGATGCTATGGACTGGCCCGCCCGTTCCACAGACCTGAATCCAATTGAGCACATCTGGGACATCATGTCTCGCTCCATCCACCAACCCCACGTTGAACCACACACTGTCCAGGAGTTGGTGGATGCTTCAGTCCAAGTCTGGGGGGACATCCCTCAGGAGACCATCCGCCACCTCATCAGGAGCATGCCCAGGCATTGTAGGGAGGACATACAGGCACGTGGAGGCCACACACTACTGAGCCTCATTTTGACTTCTTTTAAGGACATTACATAGAAGTTGAATCAGCCTGTAGTGTGGTATTCACTTTGATTTTGAGTGTGACTCCATATCTAGACCTCCATGGGTTTATACATTTGATTTCCATTGATACTTGTGTGATTTTGTTGTCAGCACATTCAACTATGTAAAGTCGAATGTATTTCATACGATTAGTTCATTCATTCAGATCTAGGATGTATTATCTTAGTGTTCTCTTTATTTTTTTAGCAGTGTATATAGTGTTTAATTCGAAAACACTCAAAAGTGGAAATTACTTGATCACTTGATGAATTTTTTATATATACAGTGGGTACGGAAAGTATTCAGACCCCTTTTCACTCTTTGTTTCATTTGATGAAATCAAATCTCAAAAGGGTGCTTCTACTCAATACTGAGCAAAGGGTCTGAATACTTATGACCATGTGATATTTCAGTTTTTCTTTTTTCTACATTTCTGTTTTTTTTCTGTCAGGATGGGGTGCTGAGTGTACATTCATGAGAAATAAAATTAACTTTTTTGATTCCATCAAATAGCTGCAATTTGTAACTGGGTGGAGAGAAGATACAACACATTACATTGCTAGGGTGCTCTTTATTTGTACTCCCAACAAAATTAGCCCATCCGGCAGGTTCAAACAAAATGAAATATCAGCTGACGTTATCCCATTGTCCTCTGTGTCTTAGGCAGTAGGGGGCTTCTGTTTAGTCCAGTTCTTCTCCGTCTTTCACACCCAGGCCATGCAAAAGAACACAGACAGGCACTTTTATTAAGCCATGTATGGAGAAACAACATGTACCTTCTCTCAGCTCCTCTCTCTCTCTCGAGCGCTCATTTTTTCCCCCTTTTCACTTCTCCGTCATTAAGCCGAATAGTCGCAGGTGTTCGTTGGTGGGTGTCTGCCTGTCGTATTTCCTCGACTATCCTCTGTTTCTGGTGTCTGGTGCGCTCTCTGCCTGTGGGCGCTCTCCAAGGTGCTGATGGTTTGTTCTACACTCGGCGCTGACACCTCGGCCACAATAAACATATATACTGTATATATTCTCTACTTGCAACGAATAGTAAAGCTTATATAGGACAATCACCGACAAATGACAACACAAACACAGTAACTTAAATACATTAGTACTGATGATCGGCTGTGGATTGTTGGAGACCGAAAAGAAAATCCATTGGTTTGTGATGATGTCATTGATTATGATATCCCATGTGGAACCGAAAACACGAAACGGATTTGTTGTGGCTGGAGGCACTGACTCATGCTCCATGGAGGGGGGAGACCGTTACAAACGTTTTATTTTACCTATATGGCATAAACATAATAACATAAATGTAGGGTAATTTTGCTTGGGGTTAATTTAGGTAGTGATGATTTTGCCTTTATGTGTGTGCATTGCCCTCTTGAGGTAATGATGGTTAACAAATACAATGTCAGCCCCCCACCTCCTGACCTTGTGTTTTTTTTGTGTCGTTCCTGATCACCTGTGCACCTGATACACCAGTTCCTGTTCTCTCTAAACTCTGTGAAGGCACCAGTCCCATCATCACTGATCCCGCTCACCTGGTCCCTCTGCAACACCTGGGGTTGATTTCCACCCTCCCTTTATTAGGAAGATGTTGGCAGTCAGTCCCAACTGGATTATTAATTCACACACTGCGTTTTAATAAGTGTCTATATATTCTAGCCAGTCTGTACTTACCATTCCGAGTTCGAATTATTATCAGAGTTGTTTGTTCCATTTTTTCTCATTTACAGATACACACCTGTACTAATCTTCCTGCCTGCGTATCCATTCCTGTATCCACTCTGCCACCTGTACTCCTGTCTGGTGCTCACGTAACCCTGGGACCATACAGCACCCGGTGTCTCCACTCTGTATCCAGTCCCGCCGCCATCCACCCTCCACTTTGCCGTCTGCTGGCAGCCTGCCAGACACCCAGCAGACATCCATCATCATCAAACCTGTTCTGTGACCTACCTGGATTATCCTTACCACTCATGACTTCGTTCTGCTTCCTCCATTGCATATTAACTACTATTACAATAAATATTATTGTCTCTTACCGGTGTCATCCGCTGCTTTTGGGTTCTTCCTGTTGTCTGAGCCACATCCTGACATAAAAAGATCTAGAGTTGTTGTTATACATTGTGTTTTGGCAATTTTTTACTTTGCGGATTTGTGGCATAATATTTTACATTTAAACAGAGGCTCATATCAAGAGTGACACACTAAATATTGGGACATCCCACTGGAGCAACTTATGATACAACGACATTGCTCATGGACACAAGAACATATGGCACAGTCAGGAATTGATCTGGTGACTCTTTAATCACGGAGTCCCTATAATTTCACTGTAGTTTGAGTTCTGATCCTTCTACAGGTCTACTGGAAGTGTAAAAAGAAACCACAATCCCAAACAATTTTATCACAAAACCTCTTTTGCCAATTTTAATATCTATTCTCAAACTGAAACATTAATATATTGTTAGAATGTTTTTAGTAAGTGAAGCATTGAAAAGATTGCCCAAAAATGCTAATATGTGGGATCACCAAGGAGCTTCCTCTCTCTCGATTACACTTTGGGTGCTGCAGCCACGACTGTAACTGGCAGACCGGCCGTGAAATTATAATATGACGGCCGTTCGGCCCGGAATGGTCCCGATGGCCAGTCCGTCCCTGGGGATATGGCAAACTTTACTAAATTCACATGAATATAATACATTACACATACATTGTCAATTGACTGCAACATGCATTGTGGGTAATATATGATATGGAACCAAATGACATCTTATATGCGATTGGTTAGCCATCTCCTTTTTGAATATCTCTTTTTCAGACTGGAAACTAGTAACAAACATTTTTTTTCGAGTTTGACATTGTGCTTTTTAACCTACAGTACAGTGTCCTGATAGTGCAGTTTCTTTGAGTGATCTTACAAATATATAACTGTTTTAAATACTGAAACTTCCTTTTTGTTTTTGTTTTAAACTGTAGCCTACTTAGCTAGCCAAAGGATCGTGTTGGTTGCTAAATGACTATAACATACTAATAGGCTTAATGAAAGGTCAATGATATATCATGTTTTATATATGAATATTATATATAAATATTACTTATTTTACTAGTGTATGTATATCATAGAAGTGTGCCATTTTGTTTGGATTACCTTTTCAATGTAAACATGACAAACATTTTACACATTTCAATTCCAGTAGTTACACTTAGAAAGATTTAGTATTAAATGTTTTGGGCAGTTTATTGTCTTCAGGAGAATTGTTTAGCAAGATCTAATTAAGAAAAGAAGCAGAAATTCACTATATTTTTTTCTCAATACATTCTGCATTGCAAGAATTGTGAGAAATGTTTCACTGCAGACTGGAAGGCCTTCTGTAGTTTGTGTAGTTATTTTTGGAAATATTTTTATAATATCGCCACTTAAACCAGGTATTTGACTGATTGAAAAACAAGGATTACTTCATTTGTGACAATAACACTGTTTTTCCCAAGTTTTACAGTGTCTGTTTCCATTTGTTTACCTTTACAGTGAGGCAGTTCAACATCATTCTCTTGTCTGCTTCAGACTCAGAGTAAGCATGCAATTAAAATCACTGTGCTGGACAGGCAATTATCAGTAAGGTTACTATTAACCTTATCAGATCGTCTCAATAACACATTGTCACCGCAGGTAACATAACACTTTTGAAACTGTGTCTACATCCCACTTCACTCTATCCCCTACAAAGTATATTACTTTGGGACTCTGACCTATAAAATGTGTAGGAAACAGAGTGCCATTTAGGATTCAAACCCTCTCTACAAGAAGATGAATGCAAGTTGAAACAGATCATGGTTGACACTGCGTTGACACTACTCTTTAGATGCTAAGGAATGAAGGAGGAAGAAGGAATCGATTGAACCAACATTGCGATAAGTTCCCTTGGCAGGGGGATTGTGCAGTGGAAGCGATTACAATTTCTACTTTGCAAATCGGCTGGGGTGCATTAAGTTGCATTGCAAATGGCAGCCTGTTCCATATTTACTTTTTACCAGACGTATTGGGAAAGCCATTATTGGAACACATTCAATCTACTAACTTATTAACTATTAACTTTTTGGCAATATGCAGAAAGGCAAAGCAGTGGACTGTCTCTGAAGTCAGTGCTTAATGCCCTGCTGCTGTAGTTGAATATATTGATCCCCAGCTCCCCAGAACATTTGGACTCTATGGATCATGGTGTTTACCATGCCCAACCTCCATTAAATAAAGCCGACACATGCACTTGCATGCATGCACACTTACTGTACATGCAAACATACTTACATTGGCAGCTTCTAATAAGCAAGGGACCTCTGAGCCAGAGGTATAATTACTGAGTAAGACCCCTTCACACATGCACACGCACACACACAAGCATACTGTAAACACAAAAAAATACAGCCACACTCCCACACACAAGAGAGTATTGATCCGGTAGCTCCAATGGATTATGAAAAATGATTGCCAGTTCTAATGGTGTTTTCCCTTGGATATACTTCCTTTTCTGTTCTGAGCAAATAAGAAGATGGAAACGTGAGCAGAAAAGACAAAAGCAGTGTTAAATGTTGCGTACACGATGTCCTTGAATCTTCTAGTATTGATTAAGTGCTAAAATCGAGTTATTGTAGAGTAACTGTCCCTTTCTGAGAGATGGATTCTTTGAGAGAGTCACATTTGAGTAACTTTACAAGCACCACAGGACTGTGATTTTATAATCACTGTCACTAATCCGGCAAGTCAATAAAATACATGCTCAGACAATTATCATAATCAAGGATGTCTGGTCTAGCGAAGATGGCAACCACCGCTGAGATAAAACATGGATGATATTCAAAAATCAAACAACATGATGTAGTAAAACCTATTTTTTTAACATCTATTCAAAATGTTTATTGACATCTGTTATTTCCAGATATCTCTTGATCAAGTTGCCTTCAGTGTAACAACTTCAGGGAATATATTACAATATTCACTATGTTGTTGTCTGAAGTGAGTCATTGTTGACTGAGTAAGACTAATGTCATTATATGATCAAATGACCCAAGCAATATGTCTATCAAAATTGTTAAGCACACTTCAGAAGAATTTGACTTGATATTTGACACTATGAGTATCACATTTCAGGGAATATTTTGAATGATTGTATCCATTAATTTTTTTTCAATCTCTAGTCAAATATTATCATATTAATTGGACATTAATGTAATATTTTTCAATGCAGGTATTTTGTAGTGTTTTGCTAAATGAATATATTTTGTATTAGAGTGTTACTCCTGACGTCATGTTGCAGAGCAGCAGGGATGAATAGAGACAATTGCAAAGGAGAAAAAGTAAACAGAGATTTAATCTGAAAAAAAAATTATACCAAGAAAATGACTATGTGGAGTGAAAAACACTGAAGTTACACCTACAGTAAATACACTTAACACACAGGCAGATAATATAACAATGACCGACAAATGCTCAAGGAAACACAGAGACTACACTCTAAAAACAAATGGTTCTTCAGCGGTTCTTCAGGGGTTCTTTGGGGTGGTTAAGGTGCTATATGGCAACTCCTATTGTTCTACATAGCACCATATTTAAAGATATGTGCTATATAGCACCTAAAGTGGTTCCCCTATGATTACAAGCCAATGAACCACTTGTGTGCTATGTAGCACCATTTGTTTTTCGAGTGTATATATAGGGCTGATAAATGTAAGTGATGAGAGCTGTGCATAATAGAATGTGATATGAGCCTGAACTCACTAACCCTGATCATTCCAGGAGGGGGCACTTTTACAGTACCCTCTTAGGAGGGTGACCCTGATGCCACCACAATGCGTCGAGAAGGCAGGGAGGGCAGCCTGAACCCACTTAAGGGTGGGATCCTCCAGCAGAAGCTCCTTGTCGGGGGGGGGCCTGGCGTTCATGCCGGGAGCGGCTGAGGGAAGGAGGGAGTGTTGGAGCCCCCCCCCCCAGGTAGGTGGCAGCCAGGTGGGCGGTGCTGCAGTCAAATGTAAGGGGGCATGTCAACCGAAACTTGGAAAGGAACATATCGTAGGTTGGCGACCTCCTGAGGCAAAAAGAGGATGACACAGAAGGGACCATTACACGTGACTGAAAACACCTGTGATGATTAATGTCTGTGAGGACATGTTAGATTAGATTGGGTGTCACCTCGCCTGCCAGTAGTACAATATGTTAGGATAAAGCCTGAATCGGGCTGACTGGGTTTGTCACAATAATAGACAGGTAGGAACTGTCCTCCATCAGTATTCTTCAGCTGGGCACATCGGTGTCAATCCTCACACAATAACAACACAGGGTTGATGAATTGACATTCCAAGGCACCTAACCCCTCGCCGGGGTCGGCTGGGAGAATGTCACCTGCGCTGTCCAGAGCACATGGAATTGAGAAAGGCCATCTGTGTTGCCATGCAGGGACCCCGCTGGTGCCATATGGAGGTTACCATTGCATTGGTCTTATTCGCTTGTGCCATCAACAGCAGCTGAGCATGATCGGTCACCAGCGTGAAGTGCCACCCCAGTAGCATATCTCGTGGACAGCTCAATGAATGTCAAGGGCTTCATGTTCTACCACTGCGTAGCTGGTATCCGCTGGGGTCAGCTTTCAGCTGGTGAACAGCACTGCGCCCAGGTCTGTCTCTGATACATTTGTTTGAAGGGTGAAGAGGAGGTCAAAGCCAACCCCAAAAAGGCATGTACCTGGGTTTTGATGACAGGTTGAGGGAACTGCCAGACTGAGTCCACTTTGGTTTGTTGGGGTTTCAACAGTACCTTTCTAATCAGGTAGCCCAGGTAGTTGGCTTCTGACAGCCCTATGAAGCATTTTTTGTGTTGGCTGTTAGTCCAGCGTGTCTGAGTTCCTCCAGCACCTTTTTGAGGCGATCTTGGTGCTTGTCTCAGGTAATGGTGTATATGACCACTTCATCTAGATATGCGGCAGCATAGTTTTCATGGGGTCTTAGCAGGATATTCATAAGGCATTGGAAAGTTGCAGAGGCCCAAAGTCCAAACGGCCAATACTGCCAGTGACCACTGGGGATGCTAAAGGCTGTCATGGCTCCTGCCGATGGAAAGAATGGTACCTGCCAGTATCCCTTTGTGAGATGCAGTGTGGAGATCCACCTGATCATTCACCCGTGAGATGGGGTAGCTGTCGAGGCAAGATATCTCATTCAGGTGGCAGAAGTCATTACAGAATCTCAACGTGCCATCCAGTTTAGGGATTAACACATTCGGATTGGACCAGTAAGATTACTTTATGATATCCATCTGGCGCATGCACTCGACCTCTGCTTCCATGGCCTGATAGCGCATCCCTGAGATGTGGTAGGGTCGGAGTTGTACTACCAAGCCAGTTTCTGTGTGTATGTGGTGCTTGATTAGGTGTGTTTGGCAAGGTTGTTGGAAGAATAACTGTGGGAACTGGTCCACCAGCTCCTTTAGCTCTTGCCGTTGGTGAGGGGCCAGGTCAGGACCCATGAAGACGTCATTCTTGTTGTAGTGTCAAGGGCTGACACATCCCCGAGGATCTCATTACTTTGTTTTAGGAGATTTACATGGTAAACCCTTTTTGCCATCGACCCGGTTGGGTGACCTAGTTCACTGGTCCGTTTTTTCCCTTTATGGAATTAAGGTCCTTGCCTTGTTGCCAGAAATTTGCAGGCTGCAGAAGGGAAAAGGATGAGCACTTTGTCACCATGCTGGAACTCTCTGACCCGGACAGGGTGGTTGTATGTTCTCTGTTGATGGCATTGTGGTTCCTCCATATGTTTTCGAATGATGGGCATGACCCATTCCATCCCATCCGGCATGTTCTGAAGATGGTCTATCACTGTGCAATGAGGGAAGGGCTACTGTTTCCAGGTCTCTTTGGCCACATCAAGAAGATCAATACAGATGAATCACATTTTCTTTTATAACATATAGATGGCCTGGGAACACATGGCAACAGGATGAACTATGGAAAGAAGGAAAGATGGCAATGTTTTTGGGCAATGTTCCTACCATTTAATTAGATGCTTTTTTGACACGTACACCGCCTACCTGAGCAATGTTGCAGACCATCTACATACTTTCATGGACACGGAAGTCCCTGATGGCATTGGTCTCTTTCAGCAGGATAATGTGCCCTACCACAAAGCAAAAATGGTTCAGGAATGGTTTGAGGAACACAACCCCGCTGTGAAACCGCTATTCTGGATGCACTCCCCAGATACATTGTGGTGCCTGCTAGAAGGTCTTTCCTGCACCCCCTCCTCTCTCCCTGCTTTACTATGCTCCGCTCTCCCTACATCTCTCTCACGTTTCTCAGACAACCCTGTAGTACTTTCCACACTCTAAATTTGGTACCAGTTCCGGCACCACTTTAAGTTCTCCACTACATCCATTTTGGGCCCTATTAATAACAACCACATATTTACTCCATCTGTGGTCGACAGTGTTTTTACTCTCTGGAAAAAAAATGGTCTTAAAACTTTCAAAAATCTTTGACTGATTCCAGGGATGAAGTGATTGATAGAACAAGTTCCACTTAATCTTGCACTTGACTTGGACTCATTCAGTTCAAGGTGACCAACAGAGTTCATTACTCTAATTCCAGATTGTCCAGAATGTATTCCACAGTGATGGATGTGTGCGACGATGTCATTCCTCCCCATGCAACATCTACCATACATTGTTTACCTGCTCGAAATTAAGCTATTACTGGACCTTTGTATTCCATACCCTTTCAGAAGCACTTAAAATCAATTTAACTCCATGCCCCCTGATAGTGGTGTTTGGAGTCCCAGGGGACTCCCTCTCGCTGAATTATAAAAATGCCGATATCATTGCTTTTACTACACTAATAGCCAGACGTAGGATTTTGCTGCAGTGGAAGTCCTCTCAACCACCGTTAGCCTCTCAGTAGCTAAGTGAGGTCTTGTCATTTTTAAAACTTGAGAAAATTAAGTATTCCATGAGGGAATCACAATCAAAATTCTTAGAAAAATGGCAGACTTTTATTTCTTATTTTAATAGCTTGCAGAGGCTCCCCTCTGCTCTGATTCAGATCATATGAAGCTCCTATTCAACCAAGTGTAATTTATTTTTGTTACTGAATGTACTTGTATTTATGTTAGTGTGTTGTTAGTTTGGTTTGATGTTTTGTGTGGGGTTGGGGGAGGTGGGTGGGTTGGGAATGGGTATCGGGGGAGGGTGGTATGGGGGTCAAGAGTAATGTTGGGGGGGATTAAAATTGTATTGATATATTGCCAGACACAGTATCTCTACTGTTATTCTTTTTCTGTCAATCATTATAAATACATTTATTTAAAAGTAATACATTGAAAACGTAAAGCAATTATCATTTAACAAACTAAAAATTAAACTTTTCCATTTATCATTTAACAGTTGAATAGTTCATCTATTTCCTATTTTACATTTCCCATTTTAACATTTACCCATTTTACCAATTTCCCGTTTTCCTCGCCTCATATTATAATTAGAAGGGATTGTCTAAAACCATGCATCGGATGGATTGGGTGTATAACCGAAAATTCTTAAGACAGACTAGAGCAATCAAAAAAGTTTTTATGATATTAGCCTATGTTCCAGGAGGTGGCAGTGGTGGGCCAAGAAAAAAAGAGAAGAAAGGAAAAATAGAGGACCTAAAATAATCCCCTGGGGGACTGCAATAATTAATTCAGGTAATGAGGACAAGGTCCCTTCCACATCTACCGCATGTTCTCTGCCAACCTGGTATGACCTCACCCACTAAAGAGATGTACGAGAAAATCCCAGAGCATTAACACTTAGGGCTCGCCCCCTAATTGTCAAATTCTCCCTAAAAAAACCTACCCAAAGTTAACCTCTTGTTACACTGGACCTGAGGCAAGGACAAACATATGGTTGATATTTTTTTAAAGAAATTACTTTGAAATTTTTGGATATGTAAAATTAATTTCAAATAAATATACAAAGTGAATATGGCACAAGATGAAATGAATAAAATGCCATTATTTTCTGTTTTATTTTTCTACATCCTCTTTGATGATGTAGAACCCTACAAAGCCATATATTGACATAGGGTGATGGAAGCAATTAAAATCATGTTGCTTAGGGGCTGGCCACATATGTCTAACATTTTAGAATGATTCAGTGAACAGCCAATGAGCTTTGTTTGTAAAACTATATTTTTAGAAAAAATGCACTGTGATGATGTTTACATCCGGGTCCTGAGACGAACAACACATTTCTTTTGTAAATTATCTTTGTCAATCTTCAGTTAAAATTGTTAATCTTGCACATTTTTAAGATTGGTTGCATAAGGATGACATTTATGCCAAAATTGCTGAGCTTTTGGACACTTTTCACATCCGTCTTTTGTTCAGAAGTGCAGGCCCACGGTTCAAATACACTAGGTTTTTCATTTATTTATGAATACATTCAGTAACGGTCCGGGCAAGACATTACAATTTTCACATAACAAGATGGATTTTACCTGGGAAAACTATGCTTTATGTCATTACTGGGACCCTTTGATGACCAAAAATAAGGATTTCCGACTGTAAGTACAAAATTTTGTAGTAAAAGTTTAACATAAGTGAAATGTGCTAACCTATATTTCCTATGTAATTTTTTTCAAGACATGTACCTGACATTAAGTAGTCTAACATTATAGCTACACTAAAACTGAGATATTTGCTAGAATCCAAAGATTCTAAGCTTTAAGAACATAAGACATTTATATATAACCTAAAAAATTAGCATAGTAGATATGTTTATAGTTGACATTTCAATTTTAATTGAGAAGAAAGAAATATTTACTGTTTGCAATATGTGTAGTTGAAACTTGCAGTCATAACTTTGTGCATTTTACAGCTACACTAAAACCACAATTTTTACTAGAACCCCAACATTCTAAGCTTTAAGCAGATATAAGACTTGTATATATAACCTAAAAAATGATGGTGTTAGCAGTGTTTTCTTTTTAACATTCAATTTCATTTAAGGTTCAAAAATGGCTAGCTGAGTAAACAAGCTAACAGCTTGTTACTGGCTATTTACGTCACATTATGACTAATAATTATCTTGTTATCATAGCTACTTTAAAACCAATATATTTGCTATAACCCCAACATTCTATACTTTAAGGACATATGAGACATGTATATAACTTAAATATTGCATTCGTGAGCTTTGATTTTATTCCTTAATATATTTTCTATGAAGTGAAAAAAAACATCTTTGTTTTCAAAGATGTGTAGCTGACATTAAGTAGTCATAATGTTGTGGATTTTATAGCTGCACTAAAACCGAGATATTTGCTAGAATCCCAAGATTCTAAGCTTTAAGGACATACAAGACATTTATTTATAACCCAATAAATGCGGGCATTAGCCTTGTTTTTATTTTGACATTCTATTTAATTTGAGGCACATGTGTACAAGGCACGTAGCTCACATTATGAGGGGAAAATATTATTTGTTATAGCTACTATAAAATTGAGACATTTGCTACATTCCTGTGTGTCTAAGCTTTCTGTAGATATACAACATGTATATATAACCTAAAAAATTGACTTGTAAACTGTGATTCTAGTCCAGTTTATTTTTTTTGGAGTGGGGAGTCTCCCGCGGGCGGGATACTGCACGCTAACGGGTTAAGTTTGTTCAAAAGGATATCATACTGAACCGTATCAAAGGCCTTTTGAAGATCTATTAACACCATTTCACAAAGGTTCCCCATTTTCCTAATAAAGTCTGAAAGATAAAGCAGATAACTATCAGTGGAATGTGCTTTTCTAAATCCTGATTGGAAGTCAAATAAAAGGTTCAGCTATGCTAAATATTTGTCTATTTGCTCATAAATTATATTGAATTAAATTTATTGGGGAAATGGTTATTTTCAATGGATAAATTAACAAGGTAGGTTATTTCAGCAATGTTACGTATAGTGGGATGCTACACCTCGCTGCCCAAGTGGTCAGAGAAAGGACTATGGAGTCGTGGGAGCAGGTTGGTACTGTTCTACTGAAGGGCTTCATTTGCCATGGTAAATCAAACAATAGATTTGGGAGGAGAGGCTGAGCGGAACCAAAGCAAAGAACACAAAATTGTAACCCCGCCACTAACCTAACTAACCCACTCTAACGACACAACTAAACTACCTGGCACTCGATCAAGGTGCCCAATCAAAATACATGGGGTGGGCCACTCAGGTCTACCCTGGTGTGTATAGACAGTGGAATATCCCTATGGGTGTTGTACGCCTATGGGCATCATTACTGACACACTTCCCCCCTGGGAAGACAAAAGAGAACAAATTATTATCTCACACTTAACAATAATTCAACGTACACCAATCAGAAACATTACATACAACACACTAGACTAAACACAATAACACACTTCCACACTAAATAGGCCTAATGTCAACACATACAGGTCCTTCTCAAGAAATTAGCATATTGTGATAAAGTTAATTATTTTCCATAATGTAATGATAAAAATTAAACTTTCATATATTTTAGATTCATTGCACACCAACTTACATATTTCAGGTCATTTATTGTTTTAATACTGATGATTTTGGCATACAGCTCATGAAAACCCATAATTCCTATCTCAAAGAATTAGCATATTTCATCTGACCAATAAAAGAAGTGTTTGTAATACAAAAAAAAGAAAAAGTCAACCTTCAAATAATTATGTTCAGTTATGCACTCAATACTTGGTCGGGAATCCTTTTGCAGAAATGACTGCTTCAATGCGGCATGGCATGGAGGCAATCAGCCTGTGGCACTGCTGAGGTGT
>JACXGM010022918.1:0-16464 GCA_016801145.1 Umbra pygmaea | reverse complement strand
GGTTTATATAGACACAGTCCTAATATAAAGTAAATAAACAGGGTTTATATAGACACAGTCCTAATATAAAGTAAATAAACAGGGTTTATATAGTCACAGTCCTAATATAAAGTAAATAAACAGGGTTTATATAGACACAGTCCTAATATAAAGTAAATAAACAGGGTTTATATAGTCAAGGTCCTAATATAAAGTAAATAAACAGGGTTTATATAGTCAAGGTCCTAATATAAAGTAAATAAACAGGGTTTATATTAACATGGTCCTAGTATAAGTTCCTCTAATTAATAATAATAATTTAAATTAATTTCAGCAAGAAACAATTAGGGTATCCCAAATGAAATCCTACCAAATCAATGGAAATGCCTAAAACCTTATCTATGTAAACGAGGCTACTTGGTCCCCAGGCCAGCCTGAACAGGGGCAGCAGGCTAAGCTACAAAAGGAAATGAATCTCCACTTGAAATGTTCCCCGAGGCAGTGAGGAGATGCATGTGGGCTATTCATTACAACAGTCCGACACACCAGCATGCCCAACGGACAGGGCGAAGCGCTTCAGGTGTATCATGTCTCCTGTACGGACCTTCAACCCCACCCCATAACCATCATGAGGATAAAAGCACTTTAAGCCCGTCACCACGGAGACAGTATCCAGGATGCTTTGTGGGAAAGGAGACATGAGAGGACAGGAGTGGCTGTGTGTGTATTTATACATGTGTGTTAGGAGGATGGTCTCCAGGGCAACTAATGGAGCAGGCGAGAGCTGGGGCCATTACGTAGGAGGGCTGAGCGCCTCTTCAGACCGTCCCTCTGGCCCAGCTTACAGAGAACACTTCAATGGAGGGGATGAAGGTAGAGCGCAGACAGAGAGAAGAAAAAGGAACATGGGATCTCTCACACACACACACACACACAGCTCACACACACACACAGCTCACTTTAAAACACTAGGCTACTAGAAGGAAGGTCCGTAGTGTGGAGATGGACAGCCTACTGATTGCTTAGAGATGCCTCCTGCATACAACATGTAGCCTGTATCAAGACAAACATATGCACATGGAACAAGAGTACATGTGCTTTTGGTGTCTGTAAGCTTTGTATTAAAACTGTGTTCTTATTGCAGTTTGGTTTAATTTTGTGACAAATCAAGAATAGCCTTACCTTTTACTTACAGCTGTTTTTGCTTGGTCAAAAGTGTTCCAAAGATTATGCTTGAGATTACAGGTGAAAAATAATTACATTAACACTTTGTAATGCAAGCGGGCATCCTTTTTATCTAGGGTATATAATGGACATACACTAATCAATCCAAGTCCTGTTTTGTGCACGTGGAAAATCACCTCCACATGTTCAAAATGTGTTTCTCAGTAACGTAGTGACCTCGAAAATGATTGTCAATTGAAAAGAAAAAGAGCTATGTTGTACTTAAGTTTACGTGAAACGAATAAGACTACAGATGAAGTTATACATTTATTTCCAAAACTATTAAAGGACCAAATGCATTTCCATTCTTCTACCGTTTAGTGTGTTCTGCAACATTACCTTGCCAGGATAACAGCACCGAGCACACAGACCCGTCCTACACACAGACCCGTCCTACACACAGACCCGTCCTACACACAGACCCGTCCTACACACAGACCCGTCCTACACACAGACCCGTCCTACACACAGACCCGTCCTACACACTGACCCGTCCTACACACAGACCCGTCCTACACACAGACCCGTCCTACACACAGACCCGTCCTACACACAGACCCGTCCTACACACAGATTCTAGAGATTAGGGCTGTGTGATGTCTGGTGTCGAATGGACATGCCCAAACATTGTCGATGTATAAATATTAATTTATGTTATACACCATGGCGAGTGAATTGCCAAGACTAATGCACCTGCACCATATTAACACACATTAATTAACATAATTACAATGCTGCAAACATATATCGCTGTAAGAATCCAGTTGGCAGGGGCAGAACGCAGGAGGATTTTAATTCATGTACGGATTCAACAACGGATGGGAGCGTGAAAAGCGGAAAAAAACACAAAAACCTGTGAAAGACTTGATAAGGAGTGTTTGGTTGATGACCGGGTGTGTGTTGAAAAGGGTCTTATAAGTAATGTCAACATTTTGTTTTTCACGACAAATAGAAAATACAGCAATGTCACTTTATCCACCTTGTTGCTCTCTAATGTGCTGCCAGACCCAGTGGAGTGAGTTTTATAATAAATACATAAAATATTAACACACCAGTTTTGACATTACGACATTGTCGCCAAACTATCATTAAACAGGAAGAGACCTTATTGTATCATGTCAAGATCAACCATTTAGATGCCTTAAACAGCACATTGTATTCCCTTAAAGTATATAAAATAATTACTATGCTTTCCTTCTAAAAACAAATAGGGCCATATAATACTGTGAAGCCTTAATTTATAAAATCTACATTTTATTCTGGACAGTTTTTTGCTTATTTTATGTTTCAAACAAAAAAATTATTAAGAGCCTAATCAGTTTGATGTGTTACTTTGATAGGCGAACACTGGTTTCCTTCATTGTAAATGTAGTATGCGGCACTATACATTGTCTTTACGTCTCTTGTATGTTGACTGTGACAATAACCCGAGACATCCTGTCTGTGACAAAACTCGACACGAATCCTAATGACATTTGTCTATCTTCCATTATTGTTTTACCTTCTGAAAGGGAACTCTAAGGCCCAGAAATACATTGTTAATCATCAAAAAGAGCGGATCAGTTAAACAAGACATGTCAAATGTCGTGGTGCTAGATGTACTCCTTCTACAATTAAGTTTCATTGTTCTCTTGCATTTCACTAGCCTACCACATTTAAAAAAAATGAAGGTTATGGTCTATAGCGAATAGGGAACAACAGTGGTTTATACTACGAAGCAGAATTTGGGCATAGCCAGCTAACTTCAGGTTGAACCCAGGGTTTTCAGTGTCAAGGTGGTTCACCTGTTTTCCGGGCTACATCGCCATGGTAACTTATGCTGCCGACCTAACCTGCGCTGGAGCACGTTATGCCCGAGATAACGGAAGTATCTTTGGCAGCTTCTTGAGCCGCATGTTGCCATTGCGGCACATCGAAGTAGTGCTCTCATACAGTTCACAAAGCTCATACGTTGTGTTTGTTTGTTACAGGTAATTTAATGTATGCCGTGATTGACGCAGAGAACCAACGTCAATGTATCTAAATTCACTGTAGAGACAGTACATATATTTTACTATTTAGGTACTCCCACAGTACTTATACATTTGTTGAACACCCAGTATTTTAACATTGATTAACTGACACATACCCTGTACATGTTTTCTATTCGCTCCGAAGTCTGTAACACTGCCAGGGTTGCAACTGAAAAGAATAAGGCAAAGTCAGATCTAGTTGTGCCTTAATGACGGGGCAGTGATATTGATGAGCCTCGTACTGATGCATTTTCAGTCTGCTATTTTTTTGCCAGCTTTCCTTCCTGTTTTTGGCAGCAGCAACTGTGTTTCTTCATGACTGCATCATATTTCTCTAAAAAGATAGTTTCACTCTTCTTGAGTGAAATATGCAGCTCTGGTAGACCCTGCAATTGGTCATATGCTGCACACACCACCTCTTATGTGAACGCGCTCGTCGCTAGATTGGGAAAATCTGGGCTGATTTAAATTGATAATCACCGTTGTGACACCTCTTATCTAGACTGAGGTTGTTAGGGTTAGTGAAGCCAGCTAACAAAAAAAATCCTGGGCATGTTAAACTTGCTTCGTAGTATAGGCATCCGATTAGCCTGTTTGTCATTTTTGCCTGCTCACTGCACTGCATGTTTGTGCCCCGCCAGATAAGCAAGTGCAATACAATTTTAACAAAACATTGTTTTTGACGCTGTCACGTGGTTGCCATTGACGATGGCTGAAGTCCATCTCGTAATCAACCTATCGCCCAGCCCTACTCGAGATCCTTCTGTCTGAACTCTTTTCATTCAAACCTATTTCCTTATTGCTATACTCCTACTACGAACGGGCTACAAACCCAATCACAAGAGTTTATTGGCTTTGTAGCTATTCTTCTGTAACATTTTTTTATCGAAGGTCAAATGGCATGTCACATTTTACTTTATCACGGTGATAGCTCAATAATTTCACACGCATGTTACCTCAGCCTTACAACCCTGTGATAGTTTCCATCTTTACGCCTAATCGATAGATAAGCTTGGTTATTAATAACATGTTAGAAAAGGCCATAATCAGCCATAACGCAGAAGGCTCCTTAAATCAGTGTGAAGAATATGGATATTTATATGTTAAAGCCTTGAAATTACTTACAACAATGTGCCCCATTGTGATTTGCTTGTTAAAACAGAGCCCCTAAGAAAGGACACGACTACAGAATGACTATTAGTGTGCCTCCTTCCTATTCACTTCTGAACAAAAACAGCAGTGCTGCTCATTCTGGAACAACTCTACCACAATGGCATCTTCAGTGTCTTCATAGTATGAGTGTACGCATCCAAACTGATTTACGTTCTAGCCCTTTAGCAGATGCCTTTATCCAAAGCGCCTTACAGGACCAAATAGGTTTAACTGCCTTGCTCAAGGACAGACAAGCACACAGGCGTTTGCCAGACGTACATGTCCTCCACCGTGATGTCCTTGAGGATCTGGCAGTAGTCCACGTTCCACACGGCCTGGTCGTCCCACACCTTTGAGGCCAGCAGGATGGCTCCCAGCACGATGCGCTTCCAGTTGGACGGACAGATGTCAATCTCAGCATAGGTCAGCAGACGCTCCAGATATACCTTGTGAGGTAGAAGGGTCAGAGTTCAGTGTATATCTGTGCTGATAAACCTGATAAAGGCAGGTGTACAGTCATGGTCAAAGGTTTAGAATGACACACACACAAGTATTGGTCTCAATAAAGTTTGCTGCTTCAGTGTTGATAATGACAATTTGTATATATACTCCAGAATGTCATGAAGACCAATCAGATAAATTGCAAAGTCCCTCTTTGCCAAGAAAATAATCTTAATCCAATAAAAACATTTTCACTGCATTTCAGCCCTGCCACAAAAGGACCAGCTGCCATCATGTCAGTGATTGTCTTGTTAACACAGTTGAGAGTTTTAACGAGGACAAGGCTGGAGATCACTCTGTCATGCTGATTGAGTTAGAATAACAGACTGGAAGCTTTAAAAGGAGGGTGGTGCTTGAAATCATTGTTCTTACTCTGTCAACCATGGTTACCTGCAAGGAAACACGTGCCGTCGTCATTGCTTTGAACAACAAGGGCTTCACAGGCACGGATATTGCCACTAGTAAAATTGCACCTAAATCAACCATTTATCGGATCATCAAGAACTCCAAGGAGAGTGGTTCACTTGTTGTGAAGAAGGCATCAGGGCACCCAAGAAAGTACAGAAAGCGCCAGGACCGTCTCCTAAAATTGATTCAGCTGCGGGATCAGGGACCTACCAGTGCAGAGCTTACTCAGGAATGGCAGCAGGCAGGTGTGAGGGCATCTGCATGCACAGTGAGGCAATGACTTGTGGAGGAAGACCTGGTGTCAAGAAGGGCAGCAAAGAAGCCAATTCTCTCCAGGAAAAACATCAGGGACAGACTGATATTCTGCAAAAGCTACAGGGATTGGACTGCTGAGGACTGGAGTAGTCATTTTCTCAGATGAATCCCCTTTCCGATTGTTTGAGCCAACCCTTGTCCGGGGAAGATAAGGAGAGTGCTACAATCAGTCCCATGTCATGCCAACAGTAAAGCATCCTGAGACCATCTATCTGTCGGGTGCTTCTCAGCCAAGGAATTGGGCTCACTCACAATTTTGCATAAGAACACAGGCATTGAATAAAGAATGATACCAACACATCCTCTAAGAGCAACTTCTCCCAACCATCCAAGAACAGTTTGGTGGCGAGCATTGCCATTTCCAGCATGATGGAGCACCTTGCCATAAGGCAAAAGTTATAACGAAGTGGCTCTAGGAACAAAACAGACATTTTAGGTCCATGGCCAGGAACCTGCCCAGACCTTAATCCCACAGAGATCTTGTGGTCGATCCTTAAGTGGCGGGTAGACAAAAAAGAACACACCAATTCTAACTGACTCCAAGCATTGATTATGCAAGAATGGGCTGCCATCAGTTAGGACGTGGTCCAGAATGTAATTGACACCATGCCATGGCAGATTGCAGAAGTCTTGAAAAAAAAAAAAGGATCAACACTGCAAATATTGACTCTTTGCATAAACTGAATGTCATTGTCAATGAAAGCCTTTGACACTTGTGGAATACATGTAATTATACTTCAGTATACCATAGAAACTAATGATACTCAAACAGCAAACTTTCTGGAGACCAATACTTGTTTCATTCTTAAAGCTTTTGACCACGACTGTTGTGGAGTTTAGAAGTGACGTGCTTCCCAATGCTTTTTCTAATACGCTGCTGCCATCTGGTGGCATATTGATGAACATGCATGCTAATATCCCCCCTACTGCGGTGGTTTGTAAACGTTTTGGGCTGATGATAACGCCAAGTGAGCCGCACATCAAACATTAAATAATTACATAACAGATTAACTTTTGGGCCGCAAGTTCAGGTGTCAAGGTCTGCATTCCCTAGTGAAATACACTCACCTAAAGGATTATTAGGAACACCTGGTCAATTTCTCATTAATGCAATCATCTACTCAACCAATCACATGGCAGTTGCTTCAATGCATTTAGGGGTGTGGTCCTGGTCAAGACAATCTCCTGAACTCCAAACTGCATGTCAAAATGGGAAAGAAAGTTTTTTTTTGCAATTTTGAGCATAACATGTTTGTTGGTGCCAGACGGGCTGGTCTGAATATTTCACAATCTGCTCAGTTACTGGGATTTTCACGCACAACCATATCTAGAGTATACAAAAAATGGTGTGAAAAGGGACAAACATCCAGTGTGTGGATGTCCTGTGGGCGAATATGCCTTGTTGATGCTAGAGGTCAGAGGAGAATGGGCCGACTGCTTCAAGCCGATAGAAGGGCAACTTTGACTGAAATAACCACTCGTTACAACCGAGGTATGCAGCTAAGCATTTGTGAAACCACAACAAGCACAACTTTGAGGCGGATGGGCTACAACAGCAGAAGACCCCAACGGGTACCACTCATCTCCACTACAAATAAGAAAAAGAGGCTACAATTTGCAAGAGCTCACCACAATTGGACAGTTAAAGACTGGAAAAATGTTGCCTGGTCTGATGAGTCTCGATTTCTGTTGAGACATTCAGATGGTAGAGTCAGAATTTGGCGTTAACAGAATGAGAACATGGATCCATCATGCCTTGTTACCACTGTGCAGGCTGGTGGTGGTGGTGTAATGATGTGAAAGATGATTTCTTGGCACACTTTAGGCCCCTTAGTGCCAATTGGGCATCGTTTTAATGCCACAGCCTACCTGAGCATTGTTTCTGACCATGTCCATCCCTTTATGGCCACCATGTACCCATCCTCTGACGGCTACTTCCAGCAGGATAATGCACCATGTCACAAAGCTCAAATCATTTCAAATTGGTTTCTTGAACATGACAATGAGTTCACTGTACTAAAATGGCCCCCACAGTCACCAGATCTCAACCCAATAAAGCATCTTGATGTGCATCCCACAAATCTTCATCAACTGCAAGATGCTATCCTATCAATATGGGCCAACATTTCTAAACAATGCTTTCAGCACCTTGTTGAATTAATGCCACGTAGAATTAAGGCAGTTCTGAAGGCGAAAGGGGGCAAACACAGGATTAGTATGGTGTTCCTAATAATCCTTTAGGTGAGTGTATACCTATAGTATTTCGCATTATCTGGAGGTTCTGTTGCTCGTGATATTTGCGTTTCTATTAGAAGTGCGTTATTGTTGACTGGACTGATCTCCTCACCAGGGTGACAATGGCGCACTCTGCCGTGAGCTGGGCGGCGCTGAACAGAGTCCTGACAAAGCGGTAGATGACTTTGTGCTCAGGGTCCATGCAAGAATAGTCATCAGGTACCCGCTCTCTCTGAAGGGAAAAGACAATGGATGTGGCAATTAACAGATCACATACCAGGCTACGTTATTCATATGATATATGGTATCCCTACTGAACTTCATATGGTTGGGCTGTTCAGTATTACAGCTTTAAATGAAACTGGTCAATTGTTTTAGGTTTAGTCTGTTTGGACCGTGTCTGGATTTTGATTGGTAGCACACAGACTAATTCCAACTGTTGCTTTCCATATTTGCATTAAGGCTGCAGTAAATGTTAAATATTTTCTGAAAAATTGCACAATCTTCCACCACATTATTTTACCATTCCTATTTTCAATTTCATGCATTAATACGATGCAAATGTCATATTTTCACTAGAGAGTAACAGGATTTGAAGTTATTTTAGTATAAATTCTATTGGTTACCAACTCTGCAGTGCTTCATGTTGAAAGACCCTTCAGACCAAGATTCATTTATAATACACAGTCAATGGTTGGTTTTAGTCTGTATCGCCGTAAAACAAGGGTTTTTAAAAGCGGGAGTCACTTCTGTCTGTAGAGTGCAGGTAAACATGTTTGGATGTCAATACATTTACATGTTAGTAATTTACCAGGCCCACCATAGTGACTTACTCTACAGCAGGGGTTCCCAAACCACTCATTGGTCCTCCCCAGACATGCAAAGTCTTAGTTTTATCTATAAACTAGCACACCTGATTCAATTTATCAACTACACATTAAACCTTTGATTTAATCAGGTGTGTCATTTCTGGACTAAACCAAAAACATGGCCCTTGTGGGGAGGCCCGAGGAGAGGTTTGGGAACACCTGCTCTACAGTGCCTTGCATAGACATTCCATTTCCACATGTTGTAGTGTGACAACCTGGAATGAATTATGATTGGATTTGGATGGTTTATTCATTTACCACACAACATACTGAACACTTTGAAGGTCAAAATATTTTGTGACACGGGGGGGTCAGCTAAGGCCAATAACTTCAATTTGTCTCATCAAACCACATTTGCTCCGTCTCCCACTTTCCTTCAAATGGAATTTGATATGTTTTTCTCTTGAGGAATTTCCTTCTCCCTCCCACACATCCATGAAACCCAGCTTTGTGGAGCGTCCAAGTTACAGTTGTCCCATGGCCGGTTTCTCCCATTTCAGCTGGATCTCTCCAGTTTCTTCAGAGTTACCATTGGCCTCTTGGTTGTTTCTTTGACTAATACTCTCCTTACCCAGTCACGTGAGGATTGGTTGACAGCATTCTCTAGATCGATTCTCTATTACCCAACCCTGATTGGTGCTTTTCCAAAACTTTATCCCAGACTTGTCTTCATAGTTGCTTGATCTTTGTGATACTGTTTGTTTGGACCTTCAAAATTATTGGTATGTTGTGAAAAACAAAATGGTAAAAATCCCAATAAAATCCTATTTCATTCCAGGTTCTTCCACTCAAAATCTAACGATACTTGGCCCCATTCATTCTTTCCTTTACACGGATCAGTAGTCTTGCAACTCAGCATTCTTTCTCCTCCAAACACGACGAGTTTAGTTTTTACCAAGAAGTTCAATTTTGGTTTCATCTGACCATATGACATTCTCCCAATCCTCTTCTGATCCAAATGCTCTCTAGCAAACCTCAGACGGGCCTGGACATGTACTGGCTTAAGCAGGGGGACATCAGTGGTCTTGTATGTCTTCCATTTTCTTATAATTGCTCCCACAGTTGATTTCTTCACACCAAGCTGCTTACCTATTGCAGATTCAGTCTTCCCAGCATGGTGCAGGTCTACAATTTTGTTTCTGGTGTCCTTTGACAGCTCGTTTGTCTTGGCCATAGTGGAGTTTGGAGTCAGACTGTTTGAGGTTGTGGACAGGTGTCTTTTATACTGATAACAAGTTCAAACAGGTGCCATTAATACAGGTAACGAGTGGAGGACAGAGGAGCCTCTTAAAGAAGAAGTTACAGGTCTGTGAGAGCCAGAAATCTTGCTTGTTTGTAGGTTACCAAATACTTGTTTTCCACCACAATTTACCAATAAATTCATTAAAAATCCTACAATGTGATTCTTTGGATTTTTTTTCTCATTTTGGCTCTCATAGTTGTGTACCTATGATGAAAATGACAGGCCTCATCTTTTTAAGTGAGAGAACTTGCACTATCTGATGACTTTGGCCTCTTTCAGCAGGATAATGTATCCTGCCACAAAGCAGAAATAGTTCAGGAACGGTTTAAGGAACACAACAATGAGTTCAAGGTGTTGACTTGGCCTCCAAATTACCCAGATCTCAATCCAATCAAGCATCTGTGGGATGTGCTGGATAAACAAGTCTGATCCATGGAGGTCCCACCTTGAAACTTACAGGACTTAAAGGATCTGCTGCTAATGACTTGGTGCCAGATACCACAGTACACCTTCAGAGGTTTAGTGGAGTCCATGCCTCTATGGGTCAAGTCTGTTTTGGCAGCAAAAGGAGAACCTACTAATGTTATGGCTGATCGGTGTATATACAGCATATTACACACCCAGGCCAAATAAGTTTTAAAACATCTACATTACTTTGTTAATTGCAAAAGTCCCCTCTTTATATTGAGACCACACCAATTTGTTGAGTTTCTTACCAGATCTAAACTAAAATATATTCATTCATCAGTGAGGTGTTCAATGCTGAAGTTGGCGTTAGTAGGACTGGGCTGTGGCCCAGAGTTGCAGTGTAAGGTCTACAGGGTGGCTGAGAGCCTCATTGTCTCAAAGAGAGTAGCAAGATTGATGTAGACAACAGCTGACAAATCAATACCGGCCCCAGCACACTCACTGCACACTCACTGCACATCTCCGTTTTGATGTTAGCAGCTGTTCTTTAGAATACACAACACTTTTCACTTCCTGTAAACCCAGCGCAAACGGACGACCTGGAACGGCCCGCTTACCGATAAGGGGTGCATCTTTTCATCGAAAATGTCCAGAGATCTGTCTGAGTCCCTGAGAAAGAGAGAGAACACATGAACGATGGACCAAACATCAAACTATTTACCACAGTGACCACCTAGCTTATATACCCCTATTATTAGCACAACGGCTTATTTAGCTATATTTTAGAGGTTAAATATAGGATATTACGATGTAGTGTCTGTCATCTAAATCAAATTTTACATTACAGTCTAGTAAGGCTCAAACCACTGACTATCGTGGTATAGACTGTCCTGCAATGCAGCGACTTAGTCCACTATGTCACGGAGACCCAAACAGGGAAGTGTTTAGTTCATGGTGGATAAGTAGCTAATGTCTGCCGATCATCGACCACCTCCTAACCCTAAACTAGTGGTTGAGGATAAAATCTCAAGTTCAAAATTGACAACATGTTTTGATATCAAGTATACACTTTCAGTGTGCAGGTTGTACTCCTCGTGTTCAAATCGGGCGCCTGTAAATTCAATCACGGAAATATAGTTGGTGAATGTAATCATCCCGTGCACGGTCTGACTATGTTGGATGAGCAGTACGAAAAGAATCAGTGGCTCTGTGACATGTGGTTGGATGAACCATGCGCGTGCCCCTTGCCATCCCACAGATCTGTCCAAGGAGATGCAGAGGTGCCGACAAGGCAGGGTCAGTGGGAATTGGGAAGAAAAATTGGGAAAAATCAAGAAAAAAAATTTAAATAAAAACTCACCTGTTTTTAATGTGGTAGTATATTGCTAACGTAACACTGTAAGAAATGGAAGACAGAATTCATTAGGCTAGATAGTGTAACAGGGAATACTAATACATTTTCTGTGTTGTATATGAAGTTAGTAAGTACCCACCATTTTATTGTGCTTTTCAAGTTGGGTTGACTGACAGTGCTGTCGTCTATAAAGATGGTGGAGCAGGAGCTGTACTTCTTACAGAGAAGCCCCGGGGACGTCTGCCAAAGGACATGTCAAATTCACTTGAGGTTGGCCTGAAGTCATTGCTGATTCGGGCCCTCTTGAACCCTGTTCTCTGGAGGTATTTTATACTAACGCTACACTTTGCAAGCCATGGCCAAAAGGTTTGGTTGGAAAACTTCACTTTTAACAAATAATAATAAAAACACTATGACATTTTTATATTGCTTTTAACGGACCCTGTGGCTATGCCTGCAAAGACACCAACATGAGGTACGACTGGACAAACTCATAAAACATTCAGATAACGTCTCCTGTTTACTTGTTTTTCTTCTAGCTGGAAGGACAACACAACTAATTAGAAAGAGACACAAAACACATGGGCAGGAGAAAAACCCTGCTCTTATTTAGCCAGTGTATAGGTGTTTGCAATCAGCTAGTTTTAACAATGGGGAATCTGGAGATATATTATTTAGGCCATTGGTCAGTGTAAACAATGGGCAAATCTAATACCAGCCAATGATTTGCTCAAATCCTATAAGAGTGGATCAATCAGGTGACGGTCAGTGTTGGATTTGGTGTTCTAATATATGTTTGAGTGGCTCCTAAGTCAGAGTTACAAAGCATCCTGGGAGCTGATCTGAAGTAACCCCGCAGCTATATCTGGAGCATCTGATGAACACAATCGCATGTGTACATGAGTACAACACCCTTCTAGAACCAAGGCACGTCATTTTTGTTGTCTTTCTATTTTAATACTTACATGACCAACATGGTTTATGTGGTTGCTTTTCCTCTTGTCTCGCACTGAAAGGAAAAAATAGGCCATGTCAACGACGTGTTTATGAGAAAGGAGCCCTAAATGAGACCTTCATGTTACAGACCAGAATTTCCAGAGTCACGATAGCTGAGGTGGAGGACGACTGTTTGGTCTTTGATGCAGACCTACAAGGTCTCCTGTCAGATGACGTGCTTTAAGAAGAGTACTTACACTCCACGTCTGTTTGGGACTTGCTGAGGAAAATGGTGCAGCCTTGAGCACGGTCTGACGGGTTCAACTCCTGGGCCAGTTCTGGAAGCCACGCAGACACCACACATAATTAGAAAGAGGGGATACATGATAGTGATACACAGTTCTTGCGCGTTCCAAGATTAGCTGAACTGTGCTAGACTAGAAAACATATTGCTTCATGGCATGCTGTGTCACATCACAAGTTGTCTTATCGATAAGGGCTAGGTAATATAGCAGGTCAATATGGCAACACATACAAAGAAAGCATAAGAGACAATGATAGTATTTACGAGACAAAAAATACCAGCTGTATTTTGGCCTTTATACTGAAACAAGTTAAGCAAGTAGATTGAAGGACAGGATTAAATATAAAGAATGCCTTTTCCTTCACTCCATACCAAGCACTTTAAGGGCCGTGTTTGTTGCCAACTAGGAAGTTGTCCTTATTTTCTCACAGATAATCATTACATATTCCCCAAAATATGTATAATCTTTCTTTATCCTTTACCCAGGAGTCTTTCCTAGCCACAGTGCATCACTTGTGTTGCTTGCTCTTCGGGGTCTCTGGCCGGGTGTCTGTCAAAGCACTGTGTGACAACTGCTGTTGTAAAAAGGGCTTTATAATTTTTTAATTGATACACATTGAGGGATGTGCAACCTACCATAGAAATAGTAAGAATAAAAAGGAGCAATAAACCATCCTGTTAATCTTCCAGCAAAGACATTTTCGTAGACTACTGCAAATTATGTAAACATATTTCCGATTTGTTTTTGTCAGGCCAACCCAGTGGACTAAAAAATGTTCTAGTCACTGATCGGAATGTGTAGCCAATGCCAAACGCTTTTGGTAGAGATGTAAACATTTGGTTGTTTTTAGCATCGACAAAAGATTTTGGATGGGCATCGTTTTCTATTCCTTAGACCACTTGCAGGTGACTATATAAATAAAGGTTTATTATTATATTATTATTGTTATTATTACTGCTCAAAACAATCTTACAACCCATCCAGTTAGAAAACCAATAGCTACAGTGATTGACTGACGGATCCACAGCCTCCACAACAACTACAGACACAGTTGCATTGATACGAATATGACCACAGATACGGGTGCAAATCAGATGTTCATTTAGCCATAAAAAACAACTTTAATTATTTACCGTAGTAGTGATTACGGTATAGTTTCTTTAGCTGTATGCTCTGGGTGAAAAATGGGATAGCAGCAGTAGGCATGTCCATGCTGTGAGAGCAATAGCAGGGTTGTGGGCTGCCATGGTGATCAGATGGATGTGATGAGTCAATCAAGCTAAACGATAAGGTCAACCGCAGCTACCTGTAAGAGGTTGTAACATTCCAAAATGTTTCGTATTCTGACTCTCACTAGAACCCTTTGGCGCGAGTAGCACGCAAGTGAACAAACTGTGAGTCCATCTCAGTTCCGGCTAATCATCTTCTTCATCATCCACCTACAGCTAATCCTCCTATTCACCTTCATCCACTTACAACTGACCCAAATCAACTTCAGCATCCAAAACAACTCAAAATTCTGTCCCCTGTATCATCCACATACAGCTGATTCTAGACCTGCGATGAAAGGTAAGAGAACTGGCTCTATATGGACACAGAATTGGAGGGATTGACCCAGGTCAGCCTTACAGCAGCTGGGTCCACCACACCAGGCGTATTGCCAGTAGACGGGTCCTCGCACTCTGCAGTCCAAAATAAAACGGGGGAGGGCAGAGTGTGCCTTCGGGAATGCCACAGTCAGCTGCAGGAGGGTGAGGCTTTCAGATATTACAAAAAATATGTTCCTGACTGCAAGGGGTGTTGTTAAAGTCTTTGTAAGAGTCTTGAAATAGTTCAACTGTGGCTAAATAAAATTGTTTTTCTGAGAAGTGTTCCTTTTAATATTGGTTTAGAGAAAGAGAGAGGTGCAGAGAGAAAGCGATACAGCTGTCCTGTCGTTTTACAGGATGTCAGGGATAGCTTGGAGATCTATGGGTTAGATTCTTTAGGGTCTTGGCCAGGTTCCAGCCCCACCACATTCTTCTGGGTTCACCATAAAATGCCACAATTTGATGTAGGTTTAAAAAATGTGAGTTAATGTTAGAACTGGGGTGACCTTTAGGTTTGGCATTAGGGTTTATGTTTACGTTAGATAGTACGGTGAGTTTAAGCATAGGGTAGGGTATTGAAGTTAAGTTTAGGGGATATGAAAAAGAAAAAGGATATAAAAACAATCGTGCGCCTACCATCGGGCACCTCTCGGTCGCTGATGTGCTGCAGGTACGGGCCGGTGTCTTCGCTCACATCAGGGTTAATTTGGTATTCTTCGTAGTCAGCCGGTGGCCTTGGTAGCTTTGGGCTTCCCTCGGGAGAAACGCAGCATGATACCGTATTCCCCATTCCAAATCTGGTATACTCTCACTGTACGTCGGCAATAGTGCAAAATTCCTTCAAATCAAGGGTGCCAGTTTATAAACGAATGATTCAACTAGAAGTCCTGTTATCTAAAAAAAGAAAAACTATAAAAAGAAATTATAAACTAAATTGCTAACCAGCAATATCAATAAATTGCACTCCTGTCCCTCTGTAGGGCGGGTCGAATCGCCCGTGCTCTGTCCCTAACATTAATCAGATTGCTGGCTGGGCAGCAGAAATAAAAATCAATGTTTGTTCAAATATGCTCGATTGACATTAAAAAAGGCTATAATGAAGTTCATTTTAGAAATGATTTATAACACTGAGGCCATCAAACAGCTATTTAAAATCGAGCATTACAAGTGGCTGCCCATTCATCCATCCGGCATTCCTTTACAGTAGCTACGTTGTTAGCAGTGTCAGCTAACGCGATTGTAGCCAGGCAGCTAGCAGCAATGAAACGTTGTCTGTAGGAGGGATAAGCTAGCGAGCTAACGTTAGCTACATAGCTAGTCCCTTTAACTTTGCAAATATACATCAACGCCCCCGATCTACAGTTTAAACCATATATAAACTACTTAAAGCATATACTACTCGTTTCAAACTGTTTCCGACAACGGATTAAAACATTTTCGTAGAGAGATCTCACGCGCCAATGCCGTCGTTGACTCCCAATGCACGGATAAAAACGTAACTGTGTCCCGAGGCTTGAGGCCCACAACAACCTATTAGCTGTCGTAGAGAAATCAAAGCCGTAGAGCTTCAAATAATTTAACGAAATAAATATGGTCAAGTCTTCTCGAAGAACATCTTCAACCACGCAACTTTCAGACTAATAGTCCGCTGCTATCCCCTCCTCCCCATCGGCCAATTCTGTGCTCCGCTCCCCGCCACCACCGCCATCTGTCCGAACAGAACACCACTACCTGGCCAGTGTTGCCAGATGCCAGCCAGGTTTTCCAGCCCAAAACCTCGTCAAAAACCGCGAGAATTCACAAAAAACCGCCCAATTTTTTTGTTTCTCATTTAAACACATTGAAATCATTAAAGCTTTAAATTTACTTTTTTTACTTAGTCTATACGATTTCAGAAACAATATTCAATCAAATGAACGCAAAAAATTGGCTTC
>JACXGM010022917.1:0-16650 GCA_016801145.1 Umbra pygmaea | reverse complement strand
CGCCTGCAAGTCTTCAAGTTACGCCTGCAAGTCTTCAAGTTACGCCTGCAAGTCTTCAAGTTACGCCTGCAAGTCTTCAAGTTACGCCTGCAAGTCTTCAAGTTACGCCTGCAAGTCTTCAAGTTACGCCTGCAAGTCTTCAAGTTACGCCTGCAAGTCTTCAAGTTACGCCTGCAAGTCTTCAAGTTACGCCTGCAAGAATTCAAGTTACAGCAAGGTTTCTGAGTGGTTAAGGTTAGGGTAAGGGTTTGAGTAAGGCTTAGATTGAGTTAACAGCAAGGTCTCAAAGCAAGTAGCGCCAATGTATTAGTGATAATGTATTGCTAGAAACCATATTGCAATGTATTGTTTCTTCAATTTGGACAACTTCAAGTTACGCCCGACTTCACATTACGCCCCCTTCAAGTTACGCCCCTCTCTTGCAGTCCCCAGACAGACCCGTCTCGAATATACGGCTGTACAAAAGCAGTTGACCAGCAGTAATAGTGTGCTGCACACTCCAGAACAGTAGGTGGCAGTATATACACCTTTTAAGTCGGTTGTGATCTGCCAAAAAATGTCAGATGAACATAAGCTGTGTCTCAATGTGTAGGCTGCATCCTCCGAAGGAAGTGGCATCCAGCTGCAGCCCCGCAGACAACACCAGTGACTAACTCACATCACCAGTCGCTAACCCAGCACCTACGGCTAACCTTCAACTTTCGTTTTCGGGGTTTTGGGCCGAGTGTCTGTCAAATCACTTTGTGATGAGTGCTGTTGTAAAAAGTGCTTTATAAAATACATTTGACTTGATTTAATTTTTCAGTATTTGATTTTTATGAAAACCGTTGCAGTTATATATTCATTGTCCATTCTAAAGTATTGAAAATGGGTATGGATCTTTAATAATTGTTTCGTAACGCAATACACATGTTTCGTAATGCAGTGTTTCGTAATGCAGTTTTGGTGTCACTGTCTAAAGACAGTGGAGCTCGTTCTAATTGAGATTGTAATTGAAAATTAGTATATGGATACTTGTTTGAGTGCGAGATGTTTTTGGAAATGACAAAATGGAAGTTGGAGGGTAAGCCGTAGGTGCTGGGTTAGCCGTAGGTGCTGGGTAAAGCTGGATTCACACCAGGTCCGGCAAACTGGTTGCATAGCGGCGGAAGTCCGTTCATTTCAATAGGAAGCAATAAGCACCACTGCGGCAAATCTACCGGAACAGGCAAAATGTGGATGCGGTGCGGTGGGTGTGTCGCAAGAGTTGAAATAATCCAACTTGTTCTGTGCTTTGCTGTACGGCACAAGAACCGGAAGTTAATTTACCACGAGGAAGAGCTAATATGTCGCTTTCACCAATGTGTTTATGGGATTGAAAGAAAAGCTTTGACAGCTCAGTAGATAGTTTTCGTATTGTCAATGAATACTAAACTGAAAAAGCTCCTGCCAGTGTCCTTGCTGGAGGAGGACAGTTGTATGCAATTTTGCCCTCCATCTCGTAGATGGGGAAGATTGATTACGATGTTGATTGCAGTGTACAATTGTGTCTGCATTACGATGCCGTACGGTGATCTTTTGCCGGGCCTGGTGTGAATTCAGCTTTAGGCACTGGTGAGGTCTGCGGGGCTACAGCTGGATGCTATAGTCCGAAGGCTGTATTTGAAGGCTGATTTCGAGCATTTGAAGGCCGATTGCATCACAGCAGTACTACGAAGGCTGTCTTAAATCAATCTTTGCACCCTTTGAAGGCCGCATTCGTCACCGCGGCGCGACAAAGGCTGCCCCAGTTTGGAATGTCATTTAAATGTGACGCCAAATGCACCCATCATTTTCTCGGGCAAATGAAGGATACAAAAAAGGACACTTCGCAGCCTTCCCTTCCCCAGAATTAATAGCGCACCGGTGACGATGCAATTGTATTCAAAGAAAAGCAATTCAGGCTGCATAGTTACTTGACATTTCACAAATAGGATGGCAGCTCTCCTCTCGCAAAGTTTGCTAGGCAGTAATTAGGAACACCTGGTGGCTCAATCGGTTATCCAATGACTGCTACATTCACAGCCTCCTAAGGCCATGTAGGCTGCATCCTTCGAAGTCTGCGGCCTTCGAAGGATGCAGCCTTTACATTGAGACACAGCTATAGAGTGCATGTCAGAGAATAGTGCGAAAACACGCTTCACACTGTGAACGGGCACACGCACCACTCGGCAGAAAATTGAGATAACGAAAAAAGAGACTGCAGATTTCCAGAGGATAATTCGAGATTGGTGTGTGCGTACTTGAAGTTGTATAACTTATGTTTTCAGTTCATTTAAGCCTGTTATTGTATTAGTCTATAGTTTTTGCAAATTAAAATTGAGTTAACTGGTGATTTTTATTTCATATATATTCACATGCTGAAGTAGCTACACTGTGTTAAGTTAATGTAATTAATAGTGGTTGTTATTATATATTTCTAAAAAAACAGTTCAATTACAACTGAAAATATGCCTAGTGTGTAAATAGAAGTGAATAAATACATTTGTTTTACGTATGAAATTGTCAGTTCCGCAGCAATTACAGCCTCAAGTCTTTTTTGAGTATGGTGCTACAAGCTTGACACACCTATTTTTGGACAGTTCGTCCCTTTCATCTTTGCAGGACCTCTCAAGCTCCATCAGGTTGGATTCAGATCTCTCCAGAGATGTTCAATTGGGCTCAAGTTTGGGCATTCACAGAGTTGTCTTGTAGCCACTCCTTTGTTATCTTTGCTGTTTCCTTAGGGTTTTGTCCTGTTGGATGATGAACCTTCACCCCAGTCTGATGTCGAGCGCTCTGGAGCAGGTTTTCAGCAAGGATGTCTAATTAATTGCTGCATTCATCTTTCCCTTGATCCTGACTAGTCTCCCAGTTCCTGCTACTGAAAAACATGCCCAAAGCATGATGATGTCATCACCATGCTTCACTGTAGGGATGGTATTGGCCAGGAAATGAGCAGTGTGCCTGGTTCCTCCAGACATGACGCTTGCCATTCAGGCCATACAGTTAATCTTTGTTTCATCAGACCAGAGAATTTGGTTTCTCATGGTCTTAGAGTCCATGGTGGGCTCTCTTGTGCTTCTTACTGAGGAGTGGCTTCCATCCGGCCACTCTACCATACAAGACTGATTGGTGGAGTTCTGCAGAGATGGTTGTTCTTCTGGAAGGTTCTCTCTCCACAGAGAAATGCTGGAGCTCTGTCAGAGTGAACATCAAGTTCTTGGTTACCTCCCTGAATAAGGGCCTTCTCAGTTTGGCTGAGAGGCCAGCTCTAGGAGGAGTCCTGGTGGTTCCAAATTTTTTCCATTTATGGATGATGGAGGCCAGAGTGCTCATTGGGACCTTCAATGCTGCAGATATATTTCTGTACCCTTTCTTCAGATCTGTGCCTACAGACAATCTACAGTCAATTCCTCTGACCTCATTGCTTGGTTTTTGATCTGACATGCACTGTTAACTGTGGGACCTTACAGACAGGTGTGTCTTTCCAAATCATGTCCACTCAACTGAATTTACCAAAGGTCGACTCCAATCAGGTTGTGGAAACATCTCAAGGATGATCAGTGGAAACAGGATTCAACTAAGCTCAATTTTGAGTGTCATGGTAAAGGCTGTGTATACTTATGTACATGTGCTTTTTTTGTTATTTTTAATAAATTAGAAAAGATTTCAAACACACTTCTTTCACATTGTCATTATGGGGTATTGTTTGTAGAATTTTAAGGGAAATAATGAATTTAATCCATTCCAGAATAAGGGTGTAACATAACAAAATGTGGAAAAAGTGAAGCGCTGTGAATACTCTCCGGATGCACTATAGGTTTTTCTTCTTTTAGTGCAACTAGTTTAGTGCCTGTGCTTTGTCTGCCTTTTTGTTGTCTGTAGCTGTTATAGCTTTGCATGTGTGGGATACTGAAACGTTCTTAAATTCTTGTGGGTCTGAGGTGTATTTTACATCAGCTGCTCGGCTGCTCTCTGTCTCTGGTCCTGCGCTGTACTCACTCAGTGTAAAGTGTGAGAGGGGGAGTGGCCAGTAGGGTTGGGTACCATTCGCATTTACCTACAGAGATGTGGCTAAAGAGATGTGGCTAAAGGTGGGAGCACATAAAATATACATATGTTAAGAAATTAAAATCCGATTGCTTAATTGATTACATTTATGCTTGATGTTGGCTAGTTAGATAAGCTGATACACGGCCGAATACTGTTATGATGATGAACGTTAAATAACATGAGTCATCGACATGTCCTAAGCTGTGTGAAAAATATGCTATAAAAATGCTTATGATAATGATGCTATAATGATAAAGTAATGAAAAAGCCCACTTATCTCCAACAACAATTTATACAACTACTGTAGGTATTATTTTACCTGAACATGACAATGAATTTGATGTTATGCTGGCTCCCGTGAAGTTTTGTCCCTGGAGGCTCAACGTCTTCGGAGCTACCATTGATAGTTGCGGGCAATTTTAATTAAGTTTCTATTTGCATATCACGTCACAAATATTACAACGAGTTGTCTGTTTGAGAAGGTGTTTCCTTAGGTTTATGTGTTGCCATGCTAGCTTTCTATTTCACATCGCAAATATTACAATGAGTGTTGTCTCTGGCTTTATCAATTATAGAAAAGTGTAGCCACACATCTGACCGCTTTCGGCTGCAGCCACAAATGGGCGTTCTCGTGCTGGTGGGGGTTCCCGTATTCGTAGACTGGAATGCCCCGGAACACATTCCATAGCGGTCAAATTAATTATATTACAACCATGATTACAACATTTACGGTTAAGGTTAGGCATGAGGTTACTAACCAAAGCAGTCTCACGGCTTTTCGTAATATATTGTAATTTGTCACGCAATTTTAATCTGTTGATTCGTGTACACGGACAGGTAGATTAACTTTAGCAACACATGAACACTACCTAACTATGCATTGAATTAACAATGATTATTATAATGAATTGTAAGTGCTTTTATTTTGAAAAGGAAAATCCGAGTTTGTGTTGCTGACATAATGTTGCCAGGTAAATGGTTCTTGCTAGCGCTTCTCTGACTGTCCTCATGCTTAAAACGTGACTTGTCGCATACGTGACTTTACTCCCAGAGACGCAAGAAGAAAGCTCAAATATATAAGGAAAATTACAAAAATAGTAATGCACAGTGACTTGAATAAGTAACTTTAATCTGATTACTGGTTTGGAAATAGTAACGCGTTAGATTACTCGTTATTGAAAAAGTGGTCAAATCATAGTAACGCGTTACCGGCCTCACTGGTTGTGACCTTTCTATTTATTTTGGAGTACTACTGTATGTCCAATTGCATCAATTTGTTAGGGGCCTCAGAATTTGTTTTTTTTTAAATTTAATTTTAGGTTATTTAAACAAATGTCCTGCTATCCCATTCAACTGGTCATAAACTAGCTTTTCAAGTAATCTAACATGAATGGAAATTTATCAGATTACATTACTTAGTTTGAGTAATCCAAATGTTATGTTACTGATTACAATTGTGGATGGGTAACTAGTGACGGTTTCCATTTAATAGTAACCTATCCAACCCTCTCTGCAATATAACTTACAGGTGCCCAATCCGCACACAAGGAGTCGCTGGAGACTGTCATGGCAAGGTAGAAAATTTGACTTATTTTTCCCAAATCCCAGGCAGTACTATGCCAATATGTACTGCCTCATGCTGGAGGTTCCGGGCGGAGAACTCATAGTCAGGCTTGAACCACTTACTATCATGACATAGCTTGCCCTGCAAGGCAGCAACTTAGCTCACTACGCCAACCAGACTGCCATGCAGTGCCAATGTTGGTCTATGGAGATTTCATAGCAGTGTGCTGGATGTTATGCAGCTGTGATCAAGTTTGGCTTGAAAAACCTGAACTTAATAATTAGTAGTGGTGTCCACATACTTTTGGCCATATAGTGTATGTTTTGTGTCTAATCAAACATATTTAGTAATACACCCTAATACCAAAGACCGTGGCTGTTAAAAAGTGTTTTTAACAAATCGGAACTGAGAGCAATATTTTTGGAGTATCAGAAAATAACAGAAAATAAAGAGAATT
Organism: Umbra pygmaea; assembly: GCA_016801145.1. Classification (NCBI taxonomy): domain Eukaryota; kingdom Metazoa; phylum Chordata; class Actinopteri; order Esociformes; family Umbridae; genus Umbra; species Umbra pygmaea. Next base: position 10,576 of record JACXGM010022917.1, on the reverse strand, counting down.
CCTAAATGTTAACTGAGGGGAAATTCCCATGTGTGGAATGCTGTGTGTGATTTAATGCCCAAGGATTTAATCACCAAGGATCCCAGCCCAGATAACAATACTACCGGTATTACTGCCCACTTCCCTGGAGACATGACTACGTTGTCAGCAGAACAAAACCTAGTCACATGCTAATCGTAATAAAGTTACTCTGGTAATACCGAAGTTGCCGGTTGAAAATCTCTTTACGTAACTAACGGAAAGTTAACATGGCAGCCACTAAAGCTTATACCATGACAGATTACAGCTCTGGGTGTAGTTTTTGACTACAGGAGTGCTTTTGGTGCCTATTAACAGGCCAGTTACAACAGCGAGATAGTGTCCAGTGTGATGCTTGGCAATTGAAAAGTCAGGGTTTATTAATGTTGCATACTTACTGTAAGTCGCTCTGGATAAAAGTGTCTGCTAAATGTAAAATGTAAATAAATCCAAACATTTCAGATCTGAAATGTATTTATTAAATTATTTATAGAGAATGGTTGAATGTGTTCATGGAGAGGCAATATCTCTGGAGTTGACATGTCAAGTATGGTTTTAGAGGTCTTTTTTCTTATGTCAATCTGCCGAACACATTTAGGTAATGTCAGTGTGTATGAGTCTACGTTTTTTACTCTTTTTTGAAAAGCTCTAGCTTAGCCTGTGTTGTTGGTTTAGCAACCTGCTGGATGTTAAATCCAAATAATTTTGTCTGTCCAATCTTGTTGGAAACAAACAAGATCAACAACAAACAAAACAATGAACCAGCAGGCCCATTGAATTTGATGCAAAACAGGTAGATGCCAAGGCGTCCTCTGATTGTGAATATAATTGGTTTACAGTTAGGTCAGGGAGTATTCATTTAGAGGGCATTCTCTTTTGAGGCTGCTGATCCCAGTGGTAAATGTTGTTTTCAAGTGTTATTTAGGTCTTAGTTTTTTTATGGGTGAATATATTTCAAGTAGACAGATGGTGTGATATTTGCTGGTCGGTCATGTCGACTTTGTTTTCTGACCAAGCTCCAAGTCATTCAGCGACCTGTGCCCTGTGATAAGCCTGCTGTGTAAACAATACGTGACCTTAATCAGATGGGGCACATTGATCTCTGTCATGCCTATTTTCCACTACGGGGCCGGGCCGTCATGGTATGGATGGTTTTTGAAAGAGGAAGTCTTCTCCCCAGCAAAATTCTACACCCCTATTCCCTGCCTTAAAAACATCACCAGCCATTTTCCCCACAAATTAAGCTAGACCCATTCACAAAACTCAACCGTGGAAAGACACAAATGTATGGCCTTGCATGACTATGAAAAATTTAACAAAGCAATCTTCTCTAATTAAAAGATATCCTGAACCCACTTGCAACATACACACACAGTCTCATTAGTTACAGCTAAAAGTAAAGCAGCAAAAGCTAAGGGCTCCCAGGTGAGCCACAGATACATGGTAATGATAAAGGCCGCGTTTACATTCCGATAAATTTCAGCACCATTTTCAAGTCCGCTCTGGACGAGACAAAATAATTTCCATACTGTTTGTATTTACAGTGTCATGTCTCAAGATGCCAATCGCGTAGTGGTGCAATGGATCGTAATTGATCTGTGATCTGTTCGGATCAATATCTTAGGTTCGGCAAACACGTGATCGCGGATTGATTTCTGAAAAAAAATGTTGTGCGCATGTTCAGTCCTCTCACAGCATGGTCAAAGCGAGCGGAGGAACGGAGGAGCTTGAACGCCCCGTGTCATTTAAATTCCATGTATGGGAGTAACAGGGAGGTTTCCCTGTTAAATATAATGATGAAGGAAATAGGTTAGTTGATAAAACCGTGACAGTGTGTAGGCACTGTGGCACAAGAGAGCGATATGACAGTGGAAACACATCAAGCATGTCCACGCATTTGAAGCGACATCACCCTGGTGTTTCACTGACAGGAGTGGAAACGAAAGCTGCAAAACAACCGCTTATCACCGTGGCATTTAAGCAATTAATCAGACCGGGCTAAAGCCATCACAAACGCTATCGGTGTGTTTATAGGTGCAGACATGAGGCCATATTCGGTTGTGCAAAAGGAGGACTTTAAACACATGCTATAGTGTTTGAGCCACGTTACGACATCCCATCGCATACGGGACATACTAAAACGCTTAATGTGAAAAAGCTTAACGTGGTTTTAATGTACCTAAACAATGGTCAATCATCACCAAATTTCTCATGGCCATATCTTGTTATGAACACTTAAGCCTGTCAAAATAACTAAACCGAAATCCAACGATTATAGAAGTAATCTCACGTTAAAGTTTTCTTGTTCATTGGCTCCTATGGCGAGGGAAAGGTTTAACTTGATTTAATGTACCTAAACAACAATCAATATTAACCACATTTCTCTCTCTGATATTGCTCATCATAACCATTGAAAATTATAAAAACAACTAACCCAAATTCCAATTATATTTTATTTTTTTATTTTGCTGATCCGAAAAATGATCCGATCCGTGACCCTGATCCGAGGAACGATCCGATCCGTGAATTTTTTTGATCCGTTGCACCCCTACAATCGCGCGTTTGTGGGTGTGTCATTCAAGAAGCCTTGGGCTGGGTGCACTCAGAAACCAGCCCAGCCCATTGACTTACAGAGAATAATTTCCAATAAATACACATTTCTCCTTAACTATTAACAATGTCCCAGACGAGAGCTTTCGAATTCCTCTCGTGCACTTCTTCCAGTGGTCGTGTGGAATTCTAGAGGAACCCACAAGTTTACACACTAAAAGTGTGTCTTGTCCCGACCTGTGCTCGAAAGGATTCGAAAAAGTAGCTGAAATCTATTGTAATGTAATTGCGGTCATAGTTACAGTTGGACTACAAACAATCAGACTAAGAAGGGTTTAAGGCACACATATAATTTTGTTTAACCCTGTCCTCTCTGGGATTTGAATAGTGCTGCCACTAATGACTAATTTTCTAACGACTAATCTTGCGTCAAATTTTTTGATTAGTTGACTAATCGAAATGACAATATCCATTTTATTTTGCACTCAACTGAAGGGCCAAAACATAAAATGTCACAATATAAATAACATAAATGTTACCAAATAAAGAAAATTACAAATGTAAACAATATAAATACACAATTAGCCTACTGATGTAGAGCCCATTCCTAGTAACCTGTTTAACATCCAAAGACAGTCACTGTACTTCTCAAGTTAATAAACAGTACAGACTAGCTTCAATAATAATAGGCCTTAGGATTATTGTCCAATCACTGACACAGTACTTTGAAGCGCAAGGGCTTGGCGTGGAGTCGGTGTCAACCTTCTAGCTTCTGCGTTACAGCTAATAATGCTAATAATATAAATTAAGCAGCTGCTGAAAACTGCTACCCAACTCCTCCCGATGAATGCTATATTTGCATTCAACTGTTAATGAGTGACATGTTTTTTTATGGTAGAAAATGTGGTAACACTATTTCAATAGTCTGTAATGCATCAACAGATTGACTATCAATAACGTAAATGAACTAAGACTAATCTTATATTTCATTACTTGTAGCCCTTCCCAGGTTTTTTGTTTTGTTATGGAGTTGACATCTATAATTCTTAACACATAGCACAAATCAATATTTGGAAACATTAAAGAGGTGAAAATAAAGCATTTATGTCTAGTGCTTGATTTGGAGGACTCACCTGCCTCCGCCATTTTTCATATCAAAGCAGTGAAGGCTGGGGGGGAGAGGATAGCAGATTAACCAGCAGGGGCATGCACAAACTGGTGTGGAGGTGAATTACAGTGAGCCGTTTGAGACGGGGGACCAAAAATAAATAGGCGCTCCGCTCAATAGTAAAATGACACATCGAATAAAATAATTGACGTCGACTAATTTTCATGGTCAATTACGTCGACTAAGTCGACTAATTGCAGTACTAAGTCTTACCCGTGATTGTGGTTGTGTGTACTGAATCAGACTGGGATATTAAAGGATCAGGAAATGGTGGTTTTACTTAATTTGCTGATTAGAGCTCTTCTCAGGTAGACATGTCTGTATTACAAATTCTATATTCTAATAGTTTGTAATACTGTATTTTTGATTGAAACCAAAATCGACTTGACATATGTCACTTTTTCAATTAAATTATGGACAAATTGAACTTTTCCATGATAATATAATTTTTTGAGAAGCACTTGTACATGCCCACACAGTCTTGTTCAATAGCAGAATTATTTTAATAGAATAGGCACCAATCCGAGGCAGCATTTTTATGATGTCATCAGGTATAGTAGACTGCTCAAAAAGTATTTTTAAAATACAAAATACACATTTACATTTGCCCTATTTAAATTAGGCTTTTATCAGTTAGACAGAGCGTATTTTGACACTACGCTATTGACTATCGATGGATTATTATATTTTGGAAACTTGCAGGGATCAACAATCTGAACACCACATTGGCTACATCTCAGACATTTGCAAGGGTGTATGAAATTGTCTTGAACTGTGGCGAGCCAGGTGCAGAGAAATACCATACCAATCTGTATAAAATACGTTTCCATTGCTCCTGTTGATGTTATCATATCCAAAAGTGCTCACACTTGTTAACTAAAAGGCGACATGCTGTATGCCAACTAAACAAACTGGTTAGTTACATCACATGGAAGTTTATATACCTTCCAGGACCTTCCAGATCAACTTGCTGGTCTTGCAATTTCTCTCAACTTTCATGCAAAACCTGCATACACTAGGCCCTCCATGGAAGGGTTTGAGGACCACTGCTCTAGCTCAAGATAGACTTTTCACCATGTTGGCTCAGGGATTTCATCTAAACCTCTTCACAATGCTTTGTATCTAAGAACAGGACTTTTTTATATTGGTCATATACAACAAAACCCAGAGGTGCCTAGTTGCTATTATTAAGCGATTAACAATGCAATAAAACATGTTTGTTGGTCTGTGGTCAAAGTACCCAATGGTTTTTAGCCAATCAGCATTCATTGTTCGAACCAATCATTTTTCAGTGAGGCTTCACAGCAAGTTGAGGTGGATTCTAGCTTGTTTCAGGATGTTTGAGCTTGTGCCAACAGATGAACACACAAATTGTTCATTTGCATGCTGGCCTGCTGTGGTGCAAATCTCCTCTTCACGCTCTGAAAAGTTCAGTGTAACATCAATACACACGTACTTAGATGCAGAAAATGTGGTAGTATTTTTATAAGAATGGATCATTTTCATAAGATAGGCGTAGTACTTGTATGTCAATGATCGCACACACAGACAATCAGTATGGTAGACAGTATAATTAGAAATTTACTATAAGAATATCTTGTAATGGAATAGTATCATAAATGCATCAAGCTGTAGTGAAATGCATTTGGGAGTACCATCAAATGTGTTAAATGGTAGGGACCTGACATAATTTTTATTAAGGTCTTGGACCACTATTGCCTATAAAAGTCTGCCCATATGATTAACACAAGGGGGAGACCAACTGACGTCATAGAATAAGCTATATTGGGAACTTTGGGGAAAAACCCTCCCAAGGGTTTGGCATAAAGTGACATCATGTGAGTATGAAACTGAGATTTTCAGTCCGCTGGCCTGAGGGCATATTCTGCTTTACTGATCTGTCATTATGTTGATTTGTCATTTAAGTCTATTTGGATTAAAAATCTCTTGTACAGTTTCTCTGTTGGCAGGACAGGAGGAAACTGTTGGGCTTTTCTACATTACAAAACACAAACATATGCAGAGTGGTGGGTCTCAGTGATTTGTTTTTTCTTCTGGGTATTTGGTATAAAGCAAATCTGTAGAAGGAATTACCAGATAATGTTGGACTGTTGACATTAAATATAGAATTCTGTGTCTGTCTGTATTAATATTTAGAGCTCAACTGATCATTTACCCATCTTCTGATCTCTCTCACATGCTTCTCACATCCTCTACCCATTTTTCTCTCAGTCCTTTACACTCTAGCCCAGCTTCAATTGGTCAGTCATTTGTGCAGTTCATAGCTGTTGTACTCTCTCTCTCTTTCTCCCCTTCCTAATCCTTTCATTTGAAAGCAACAGTATGAGGTCTGGAGATGGAAGACTACTTAACTGACCCTTATTCTCTCCACTTATTCATCAAGGGCATTTCTATCAGTTCCTCACAAGCTCCTTTCCCCTTACGCCACTTCTGCTATTTACTCCTTTTAATAAGTGTCTTCTCACTTGTCCCACTTTTTTCCTGCAGAGTGTTGTATCTGTCACAGTTGTTTTTTGAAGCCCATTGACTGTCAATCAAAAAATTTGCCCAATCCCTTTCACAGGTAGACACCTCTTTTATGATGCAGCCGCAGGGCTTCTTTTGGGGTCGATACAGTTATAATACGGTTGATCATATGGTTGAAACAAGAGCCATTAGTCTTCACTGAGTTGCTTGGTGTAACAGGTTGCCATGGCAATATGAGAGCATTACTGAGTGAGACTGATGATTTTAGTTTGATGGGTTGTTAGTGTCCCCCTCCAATCACCACCCCATCTTAGTCCAGGTATTACTTTTCATAGACCTAATTAAATATAGATTATTTATCATGTCTGTCAGTTTCACAACACCATAAAACCTTCTGACAAAATCTGAAAAATTGACATTGCTTTGTTCCATTTGCAATATTCCACCATTCATTTTTAAATGCACTTCAAATAAGATTGGTGTTTTTGTGTACAGTTACACCGAATCACTATTTTCATACATATCTCTAGGGCAAAGTGATCTTTGTTAATATATTCACCTACAGTATATTGTAGCAAAAATCTGTATCATGAATTGCTACAAGTGAGTTAACGAACGTCACCATCTCCTAATAAGATCTACACTGTTGTCAAAATTCAAATAAACTGGAATAAGCTGAAATGAAACAGAATTTATTTGAAATTAACCTAAACTCTTGTCTGGGAAAATGTAAAACAACAGATTTCATGGTTTTTCAGTTTTATTAGGGATTATGAAGCATCCACTATTTCCCTCAATACCTGGATACACAACAAACATTTATCAATGCACAAGTATAGTAATGTAAAAATGGGCACATTTCTTCAGAGATTAGATCAAAGATGGGCACTGCATGAACATAATGAGTGATGAGTCTGTGATCTCAGTCCTTATTGGGTTGAGAGGAGCCCTTACAGGGTTACAGAGGGCTTTCAGAGGCGGGTGTATAGCACTGGTGTGCAGCTTGTCCACAAAATGTTCTAATATTACCGCAATTAGTCTGAAGGCCAGCCAACCAGCCCTATCTGGGGAAATCAAAGGAGACCGAGAGAGATGATGTTTTGTACATCTCTCTTTTCTGGTTTTTTCTTTATGCCCCCAATCTCACCCTTTCTCCCTATCTTAAAGTTTCACTTCAAATGCCACTTTCCATTTTGTCCTTTCATCTGCCAGAAATGTAAAGCCAGTGGCATTATTACATATCTTTTAATATTGAGTATATTTAAACAGAGGAATCCTGGAGGATATAGCATGTCATAAAGGGTGTAGTACATCAGCCTTTATTTGATCTGAAGCCTCCTATCTGCAATTATATTACATTTCCTTTTTAACTGTTTAAGGCTTAGCATTGAAAGAAATGCCATCCCAGATTAATAATAACTCAAGGGAAGGAAAATGTTTCCAATGAATGATGCTGGGCACTTGTGGGGGGTTATTTTGGGGTTGTAGAAACATCAGGCGGAATGGCAGAAGGAAGCCCTGGAGGCTAGGAAGCTGGCACCTTGCCCAAGTTTATTCTACACTGATTCCTTAGCTGTCCTCTCTTTCTCACTCTGTCATCGGACACTCTCTGTCATCTCTGTTTCCCTGTTATCTGTCTCTTTCTCTTTCATCTCTCAATCTTGTCAGTTACGCTTCTTTGTTCACCGAATGGCTATCCCTCTTTCCAAATATTGTGCACACACAATCTTGCTCTGCTATTCTTCCAAGTGGCTCTCTCTTTTACTTCCTCTCTTTTTTCACATTCCATCTGACATTTCTGTTGCACGCTTTCTGTATTTTTCAGTCAACCAGTTCTCACTGATCACTGATATCTAATCAGTGAACTATTAAAATTAATACAGAGTAAAACAAAGATTAATAGGTAGTAATAAACTCCCATTACCTGGTCATTTGAGTTTTATTTAGTGAATTCCCAAAACGGGTGAACTATGATGTACTGTAGGCCTGGGCGATAAGTTCATTACAGCTACTCTTGAATATGGTGACGAAATAACAATTTCTAATATGTTTCTTATTCTTCTGATCTGGCAGTGTACAGTATAACTGAGCGATATGCTTGGACATAGCCTATTCCAGAATTTCCCATTTGCCATAGACCATATCCATCCATATATTTTCGTCCACTTATCCGGGATCGAGTCGTGGGGGCAGCAGCTCCAGCAGTGGACCCCAAACGTCCTTTTCCCGAGCCACATTAACCAACTCCGACTGGAGAATCCCTAGGCGTTCCCAGGTCAGGTTGGAGAGATAATCCCACCACCTAGTCTTGGGTCTTCCCCAAGGCATCCTCCCAGCTGGACGTGCCTGGAACACCTTCCTAGGGAGGCGCCCAGGGGGCATCCTTACCAGATGCCCAAACCACCTCAACTGGCTCCTTTCGACGCAAACGAGCAGTGGCTCTACTCTGAGATCCTCACGGATGACTGAGCTTCTCACCCTATCTCTAAGGGAGGCGCCTGCCACACTCCTGAGGAAACCCATTTCAGCCACTTGTACCAAGGATCTAGTTCTTTTGGTCATGACCCAGCCTTCATGACCATAGGTGAGGGTAGGAACAAAAACTGCCCGGTAGATTGAGAGCTTTGCCTTCTGGCTCAGCTCTCTTTTCGTCACAACGGTGCGATATAATGAGTGTAATACTGCCCCCGCTGCTCCGATTCTCCGACCAATCTCCCGCTCCATTGTTCCCTCACTCGCGAACAAGACCCCAAGGTATTTGAACTCCTTCACTTCGGGTAAGGATTCATTCCCTACCTGGAGTAGGCACTCGATCGGTTTCCTGCTGAGAACCATGGCCTCAGATTTAGAGGTGCTGATCCTCATCCCAGCCGGTTCACACTTGGCTGCGAACCGATCCAGTGAGTGCTGAATGTCAAAGGCCGATGATGCCATCAGGACCACATCATCTGCAAAAAGCAGCGATGAGATCCTCAGCCCACCAAACTGCAACCCATCCCCACCCCGACTACGCCTGGATATCCTGTCCATAAATACTACAAACAGGATTGGTGACAAAACGCAGCCCTGGCAGAGACCAACCCTCACATGAAACGAGTCCGACTTACTGCCGAGAACCCGGACACAGCTCTCGCTTTGGTCATACAGAGATTGGATGGCCCTAAGATGGGACACCCTCACCCCATACTCCTGCAGCACCTCCCACAGTATCTCCCGGGGGACCCGGTCATACGCCTTCTCCAAATCCACAAAACACATGTAGACAGGATGGGCATACTCCCAGACCCCCTCCATCAATCAATCAAATGTATTTATAAATCCCTTTTTACAACAGCATTTGTCACAAAGTGCTTTGACAGACACCCGGCCCGAGACCCCCAAAAGCAAGCAATACAAGTGATGCACAGTGGCTAGGAAAAACTCCCTAGTAGGAAGGACCTGGGAAGAAACCTAGAGAGAGAGGCCAGACCTCTTCTGGCGGTACCGGGTGGGGGATCTGAAGGTACACAGCCCATTGTAATAAGGTCAATCAGCGTTGAATTATTGTCCAGCAATGAAGATATGATGGGTGGACTGTGACCATAGTCTTTATGTAGCATCAATACAGTTCGGTGGTCTTGTGAAGGAAGACCGCGAAGCCGCCTGGATATGAAAGCTGGCGTCATCGGGTGGAAACGGGATCATCAACTGCAGTGACATGGGATCCAGCACAGCAGCGGGCCGGGCACAGGAAGTGGACAGGAAGGAGTCATCAGGCCACATGGTCCTGTTGCATGTTCCTAGGGTCCTCCTAGGATGAACATGACATCAGGAACATTAGAGCAGGCATACCTTGGGTCTAGTACCTTGACACAGCTCTGACCCCAAAATGAATATATAAAACCCTAGTCCCCCGGCACATAAACTATTGCAACATAACATCTGGGGCTGAGATGGGGGGGACAAGAGACGTGGTCCTGCACAAGGGAGCCTCGGGCAGGAGCAAGCAGGCATGCTTTGCATGCTCCAGGATCCTTGCGAGAGTAAAGATCTGATCCGTTGTTCCACGACCAGGACGGAATCCACATTGTTCCTCTTCAACCTGAGGTTCGACTATCGGCCGAACCCTCCTTTCCAGTACCTTAGAGTAGACTTTACCAGGGAGGCTGAGAAGAGTGATACCCCTGTAATTGGCACACACCCTCTGGTCCCCCTTTTTGAACAGGGGAACCACCACCCCAGTCTGCCACTCCTTTGGCACTGTCCCAGACTTCCATGCAATGTTGAAGAGGCGTGTCAGCCAAGACAGCCCCTCCACACCCAGAGCTTTCAGCATTTCTGGACGGATCTCATCAATCCCTGGGGCTTTGCCAC
>JACXGM010022916.1:0-16465 GCA_016801145.1 Umbra pygmaea | reverse complement strand
TCATGCCTAACCTTAACCGTTAGTATCCTCCTACCTAACCTTAACTGTGAATGTTGCAATATAATTTCGAACGCTATGGAATGTATGGAATGTTCTCGCATAAATCCGCTAAACGAAATGTACCGGAGCAACATAATTCAAGTACAAATATAGCCTAATAACAAAACGTGCAGTTCAAACGTAAAAACACCCTAAATAGGTTGGCATAGAACGTAATTTAGGTTTTCAATATAGTTTCCTGAGAACGTAATTTGGGAGAAATTCTGAGATTTACGGTTGATTTATTTAGAAAGGACATGGCACAGCTTCGGTGATTTCATCTTTCCCATCAATAGTTTGACAGTTGTCAATGTGCAAAAGTATATATTTTCTTCTGTGATTATGAGTTACTTATGATGTTGAAGGTCTTTTAAGGTCTATAAGGGGCTCTGATAAAGGTCATAAACCTTTTGGGATTTTCACTCACCTTTTTCAGTTGTCCAAGTTGAAGTGAATGTTCTATGATGTGAATATGTCTTTTCAATAAAAAGGTTATTACTTCCTTCATAGTGGATTTATATGTTGAATAACTGAATATGGTGGTGAGTGGGGAAAAAACAGATTGGTAAGCATATGAACTAAACGAAACACTATAATGATGCCCAACCAGCCAAAATTACATCAAGGACAGCGGTAATGGCAATTTTTTTCTGTGAGTGTGCCGCCGTGTTCATGAACCAGAACTTCAACAATAAATCAGTAAGTTGCTACTCAAAAAGGTTTTCAAGTTTGGCAGGTCTGCACAAATCAATAAAAAATACATTTGTCAATAAACATTTTTATATTGCTCAGAAAATGCTGCTTTGTGTGAACATACTGAACATAATTTATTTGTCACTTTTTCAACATTTTCCTACCAAACATGAAAAGGCTAATTTGGTGTGACTGTCCCAAGCACATTTCACTAAGTTTAAACTTAAATAAAACTAAGAAAAAATAGCACATATTCTAAATCAAGTATAGGATGATAACCCAGTTGTATATTGGCGAGTCTGCTCTTTTCAAAGTCCAGGCATAGTATTTTGAGTCAGCTCTGATCAAAACGAATTTCTCCTATAAATTATTATCATATGGTGTGACACTATATTGTGATATTCAATGGGTTATTGTTTTGAGACCCTTGGGGAAGATGTGTCTTTGTTCAAACAGGAAGTACAGAAAACATCTTAGAAGTACATGTTGTGAAATTCTTGTCATCACTCTTCATTTTTTCAATAAGTCTTTTTGTCACTCCCGCTGTGGTACCCTTTCCCTGTGTCTTTTGGTGAAACACTTTTTACATAAAAATGCCAAAAGTAAATATAAATTACTTTTTTGTCAATATTACATAAAACAGCTATGTTGGCATGTTGCAGTGGGAATGCTGTTAGCATGCTAGCATAAAACTGCAATGCCCAAAGTTGTGCTAAGTACATGGAACCTCATATGGTGTGACTCTTCATTGTATTGTGTGACAGGTTTGATATGTCACACAATATGATCAGTTTGTCACACCATATGACATAACCTGTAGTTTCCTATACATGGAGTATTTATTATTTTAGATAAAAATGTATTCTTGTTTTTTAAGTAATAACTAAGTTTAATGTATTTTCTGTCCTTTTGTAACACTTTCTTTTTTATATCATCAAATGAAAAAGATGTATTGCCAATCGTTACCATAACCACTCAGGGGAATCCATACTTAACTACTCCATTTGTCAAACTAACTCACTCATGTGCTTCTTTTTTGTTTTTCTCAGCTTGAAGTAAATACTGGTAGTAAAAGATGAAAAGTGCAGAAAGAACAGGGAGGTACAGGGAGAGACTAAACACAGATCCTGCAAGGAGAGAGGAAGTCCTGAAAAAAAGAACAATGTACAACCCAAATTCCGGAAAAGTTGGGGCATTTTTAAATTTGAATAAAGTGAAAACTAAAAGATAAAAGACTTTCAAATCACATGAGCCAATATTTTATTCACAATAAAACATAGAAAACATAACAAATGTTTAAACTGAGAGATTTTACAGTTTTATCCACTAAATTAGCTCATTTCTAATTTGGCATTTGTTTAGTTTAGTTTACATTAATTTACCAGGCAAGTTGAATGAGACCACTTTCTCATTTGTAGCAATGGCTATGGGAGAAGGGGTAGAGTGGGGGAGAGTGGGGGAGAGTAGGGGAGTGGGGAATAAAAAGCCAAGTGAGAGATAGGGATGATTTTTTTTGCCATTATGGTTTGATGGCCAGATTGGAAATATGTCCAGGACACCGATGTTAACTGTAATAAAACTGTAATTAAGTTTTAAATATTTTTCTTTGTATCCATAAGTGTGTGTATGTATTGCTTAGTATCGTTATGCATTTATCTGTAATATTAATTAATCTTAAGTTATTCATTCTGTTATTTGTATTGTTAAGTTAGTTAAATAGCATGTTTTCCTTCCCTGGGGGAAAGGGAATGTACCTAGGGAGTGCAGTTAGGCAAGTTGCCCTTGGGCTTACATTTTACACGTAGGACCTGTATTCTCTATTGATACTAGGTTAGAACCTGAGCATGCCTCCCCTTGTATGTTTTTAGGTTAGCGAGGTAACATGTATTAGTTAGACTTTGGTCTGTTATTATTGTTTGTTTGATTTGGCTCCGCTCATCCCCTTCATAAATATATTCTTTGTTGCACACAGTATTACAGTGCCAGTCTCCTATGTACTGTGCTGGTGTAATGTCCTTGCCCTAAATAGCACTGAATATTATTTATTTATGTACTGTGCTGGTGTAATGTCCTTGCCCTAATTAGCACTGAATATTATTTATTTATTTAACCTTTATTTAACCAAGTGGGCATGTTAAGAACAATTTCTAATTTGAAACAGTGACCTGGGCAAGATAGACACAACAGTACATTATGGACCTCCAACCTAGATGGTGCGTTCTTAACAGATATGTACCTTTAACAGTTACACTGTTTTGATCAAAGTAAGCAAATAATAACAATAACTATATTAACAAGTAAGACAGGGTGTAGTGAGGTTGTAATAACTAAATAACATAAAACAGGTTGTTGTACAATAGGGTTTAATACAGGTGTAGTAACTAAATAATAAATTGATGTTTTAAGGTAGGACCTACCCTCTGTTGAACTGTAGCTGCTTGCACATTCAGGAGAGATCTAGCGGTGCGTCAGGTGAGGACCTGGATAATGTTATGTCAGTTCCTTCGGCATCTACTTCAGCAGCTAGTTTGTCAGAGCAAAATCTGCCGGCTGGAACCTTTGTCAGCAGTTTGTCAGCTACTGTATCTTTGAATGTGTCGCAATTATATTAATTGAACTGGCCAGCTTTGTGGTGTGTTGTTCCAAACCATTCAATACATCAGGTCATATACACTAGACCTTAAGAGGTAAAAATAATTACTGACCCAACCCTAGATTTATTTATATAATGACTTGCACTTTCACTTCCTATTTGGCATAACTGCACATAACAGATGTAGTAACCTCAATTCTCAGAAACTTCCGCAAAATTTGAAGAGGGTCTGGTCTGGTGGACCATCCAAAATCGGTGATGCCAATCAATCCCCCACTTCACCCTCCCAGTATATCCTGTGCGTTGTTGTTTACAGTCCCCCTGTTTTGCTTATGGATTTAGGTTTAAAGACAAGCCTCACATTGTATTATTCTGTCAATTTAAATGATGACTAAAAAGGTTAACAACAATGATTCTGGAGGTACATTTACATCCATAAGAATTTTACGTTATACATTAGTGTCTATTTTAATGCAAATAGAGTTTACATAAATATTAATGACGAAGTTAAACTGTTTTCCATTTAATGACAGTCACATGCTTTAAAATCCAACCATATTAAAATGGATTAAATTAAGTACAATTTTTTTGTTTCTTTTCTTACAACCTAAAAACAGTTGTGTTATTTCATCTACCCAACCACTGGGTTATGAAATGTTTAACCCATTATGGGTTATTTATATGGAAGTTGGGTTATTTTGTGCATCTCGTGCGTTAAGTCAAAATCCATCAACCCAACATACATCGGATGACCCAGCACGTGGGTTGTTTGTGCTTCGAACATTATCACATCATCACCAGAGTACATGTCTACCAGAGTCCACACACCGAGCGCTCGTCACAGCAGAGAACCTGACTGGTCATCCAGCGAGGCAAATAAATAATAAAAGGTTTGTTACACTACATGTCTAATTCTCATTGTCTGTGTTGCATTACCTATTAAAGTAAAAACCATTTACAAATCAATATATTCTGATCATATCTGCCTTAATGTTTGTACATGTATGGTAAATCAATTACTTAGTTATTTCATTGCCATTCAATTTTAAGTGATTAGCATTAAAAGTAAGTGTAACATGGTCATTTGACTTATTGCATCCATGATGACAAAATCATTCCAGTTTAGATACAGTTTTGGAAGGACAATGTAGCTGTCTGCAGTTGTCTGTGATTCTTCTGATTGCAGATATGAGTTGACAAATCCCATTCGGGAAGGTTCGTACTCTGTCTTCATTTCAGAAAGAGTGAGTTCACTATTCTGGTGTACATTTGCTTGTAGGGCTGTTATGTCCCAGGGGTTTTGCTGAAAATCAGCAGCCGAAATGCAGCTTGCCTGGCTAGAAAACTGGGACGAGAAAAGGTGTATCTCTACAAATGAATCTGATGTTGGAGCATATCATGACATCAAATTAAAAACAGGACACCAATATAATGCTTATTCTTCTTCACAGTTCATGATTGCTCACAACCAACTTAAGATGTATATACCACCACAAACTGTACCAGAGTATGAGGCTGGTCACTAATGATTATTCTGTTGTTTAACAGTTTAACCATATCAAATGGAACAATACTGTCTATAACGATTGGCCAAAAAACTGACTGAACACCTCCTCCTCTATAAGACATCTTAATATAATGAAAACCATATGTGCCATGCCCTTATTAATTACTAACAAGTTACCAACCTATATAAAAAATATGTAGTTGAATCAACCCAGAATTGTATTTATTTTGACCCAGCATTTGGGTATAATATTTAACTCATCTGTTGGGTTAAAAATGACCAACCCATCTTGCTGGGTCAAATTAAAGTGATGGTTTGGAGTTATATAACCTCAGGTTCTTTTGCAACTTGACCTCGAGCCAAACAACCCCCCATAACCTTTTTCACCTTGTTATAACGTTGGTTGAATTAGCGCTATCAGCCGAATGGCTTAGTGCAGGCGCTAATGGAACCAAGGATGTATCTCGTATATAACCCGACAAATAATAACCGGAAAAATAACAATATTCTACAGTAGTACAAATAGGTTCTGTACTTATAAAACAAGGCATTGAAAAGTTTAAGTAGACCATAGGTATATTTAAATAACACTTCCCTGATGGCTGCTTCTATTTGCAGCTACTGCAATCCTGCAATATTCTGCGAGATTGTGCACAGAGCACAACATGTTAGTGATGGCAGTTTGAAACTGAAGCATTGAAACATGCCTTAAAACAATAACTACAATTGCATTTGAACCACTGCTCCGAAGCTTGCTTTCTTATGGAAAAATCACGTGAGATATGACGTCCGAAGCAATAACTGCTTAATTCTCTGAATGAACCACCTGAGTGTTTTGCAGCGGCACCACCACACGCCCAGGACTCAGGGGGGTATTCCAGAAAGCAGGTTGTGACATACCCGGGTAAGCTTCAGGGTAAGTAAGCAGATAACCTCAGCTTTTGGTTAAAAAAACTGAGGTAACTTTCAGGGTATGTAAGTTGCCATAGCAACTCACTCTCTGAACATAATGCTCCGGAGCAGGTTATGTTTCACTGTTAGTTTGTTTCGGAGAAGTGACGAAGCATGGCGTGCCCTTTTGAAGATGACATAAGTGGATGTTGAAGCACAGATAATACGAAATATTATCCACCGTGAGAGGGTGATAAGACATCGATGTGCTTTCGTATCCAAATGAGCATTTGCAGGAGCGTTACCGTTTTACACAAGATTCAAAATTTGTAATATAATTTGAAGACACGGGACGTTTCATTTTGTCTTCCGTCAATGGCGTCATATAACCTTTGACTGCTGTAGTTGTTCTAAGTTCTAGGGAACCGCCAAACATAACATGAATAAAGTTATAATATTTTTAACAATTACTTTTGTCAGTGAACATTTTTCCTGCCAGAGACACTAGATTGGAAGGTTGTCATTGATGACGATAACAAAACCCATGATCCCACGCTACTTCACGACATCATCCAAGTACATCTTTTGCTATTGTTTTGATTGAGAGACCCCTAGTGGCCAAAAACTACATATTGTACATTTAAATAAAAACATGCACTTTAGATTAATGTTGTTCATTTGAATCAGTAACACCCTCAATGAGAAATCGCTCACCATTCAATTGAAAAATCAAATGACTCACATTGGCTTTCTATCATAATCATTAGCTACGTAAAGTAGGGATTAACATAATGAGTGTGTCCTATATGGCATTTGACAAAAAATACAGATAGAATTCTTTATAACAACATGGATGAATTATCACATTAAACATTTCTTTTTGATGCTGCAGGAGAAGGTTAATCTATATGATAAAGAAAATTTAAACAAACTGAGCTGGAGGACCACTTAAAACAATATATATCACATTGATGAAACAATTGCACGAGTCATTAATGAAAGGAGCATCTCCCATACTGTATCTTAAATATGTTTTCAAGCACTTCTCTGATACTAAGTGAAACAAATAATTATAGTTCATCTGTCAATTATATGATATTTGTCATTGTGATGCTATTTATCCAGACAGTAGTTGGTGATTATGTGGCAGAGAAGTCTGGTGTGCCTTAATAAAAAAGGATAGTAAACCAGTAGGCTACACCAACGATGACACAGTACAATAAATGTTGTAAAATGTACCTGTAGTATGAGGCATGCAGTTTTTAGAATGATTCTTATTCTGATTACTATTTTATTGTTGTTTTAATTGTCAAATAAATAATCCTGTAGGAATTTGTTCAGATAATCGCTGTATAGTGTGTTAGCTAAAAGCCGGAATGAAATATATAGTAAACACTCAGAGAGACAGTAATGTTTGCGAAGCAAAGGTGTCTTATTTCACATTGGGCTAAAATAACAGGTACCTCAACACTTACGGCGCCTCTGACTGTACATTACTATTTAAATACTTATTGTTTTAACACATTTGCCGGCTATACTTTGTCATTCATTAAGAGGCAATCGTGCCGATTAGCTCCTGCCTGAACCAACAAACATTGGCTGTTGAATTTAACCATTTGTAACCCCACCCACAGCCCACTCTAGTCCCGGATAGTAGGCTACTCTACATTTTTTCCTCCGAGCTGGCCTGGCATGATACACTTTTCCAGTGGTTTGTACACTCCCCAAGCCATGATGAGCGTGGTCTGGCCCGGCCTTTGTAACGTTTCCCCTTGTGAAGAGTGAGAGACAGTCGCGAAGGTACAGATAATCCAATATACTTTATTTAAACTCCAAAATAACACTGCCTCGTGGGGCAAAACAAGTAGTCTTCAATACAGTCCAGAAATAGTACAGGGAACACGCAGACGCCACAGTAAACATTGACTGACAAGAGACAAGGGGAGAACACATTGTTAAATACTGGAGTGGTCTGGAGGGACAGAGAGGGGCCCTGGGTCTAGAGGGACCGAGAGTGGCCCTGGGTCTGGAGGGACAGAGGGCGGCCCGGGGCAGGAGGGACAGAGGGCGGCCCGGGGTCAGGAGGGACAGAGAGGGGCCCTGGGTCTGGAGGGACAGAGAGGGGCCCTGGGTCTGGAGGGACAAAGAGGGGCCCTGGGTCTGGAGGGACTGGTACAGGGACAGTGGCAGGGAATGGCACTGGGACAGTGGCCGGGAATGGCACAGGGACAGGCAGTTCAGGCAGCCCGGGGAAAGGCAGTTCAGGCGGCCCGGGGAAAGGCAGTTTAGGCGGCCCGAGGAAAGGCAGTTTAGGCGGCCCGGGGAAAGGCAGTTCAGGCGGCCCAGGGAAAGGCAGTTCAGGCGGCCCGGGGAAAGGCAGTTTCCGGGCAAAGGCAGTTCTGGCGGCCCGGGCAAAAGCAGTTCTGGCGGCCCGGGCAAAGGCAGCTCTGGCGGCCCGGGCAAAGGCAGCTCAGGCGGCCCGGGCAAAGGCAGCTCAGGCGGCCCGGGCAAAGGCAGCTCAGGCGGCCCGAGAAAAGGCAGCTCAGGCGGCCAGGGCGGCAGGGTGTCTGGGAGCCCTGACTCAAGCAGGGCGTCAGGGAGGTCCAGAGGTGACGTCAGCGGCAGGGATCCTGACGTCAGCAACGGGGGTCTGGACGGGGGTTTGGACGTCAGCGATGGGGGTCCGGACGGGGGTCCGGACGTCAGCGACGGGGGTCCGGACGGGGGTCCAGACGTCAGCAACGGGGGTCCGGACGGGGGTCCGGACGTCAGCGGCGGCTGAGCAGGGGGTCTGGACGTCAGCGGCGGCTGAGCAGGGGGTCCGGAGGTCAGCGGCGGCTGAGCAGGGGGTCCGGAGGTCAGCGGCGGCTGAGCAGGGGGTCCGGAGGTCAGCGGCGGCTGAGCAGGGGGTCCCGAGGTCAGCGGTGGCTGAGCAGGGGGTTCGGAGGCCAGCGGCGGCTGAGCCGGGGGTCCTGACTCCTCCCAGGAGGCGCCGTCGCCAAACCCCGGTGGCGGAGGGAGGAGTAGGGCCTCCAGGTCGGTGGCAAGGAGGGGCCCAGGCTGTTGGCAGTCCGCTGTAGGTGCTGGCGGTGAGCAGTCCAGGGCCTCCTCCTGGACAGGGCAGCCGGAGAGGGGTGCGGAGTTACGTCTCCACCCCCCATAGCCCCCCCCGAAAATTTCCTGGGGGAGACTGTCTGCCGTCTCGATAAGGGAGGCCCTCACTGGCAACCTAGGCGCAGAAACAGGAACCCCAACCCACCCTAGACGGGGTATGGGGTCCCTAACGTGAGCGCCAAAGGGAGGCCTACGGGCTATAAATGCGGCCCTGGGGGCAATAACTGGCGGCCTAGGGGCAGGTACTGGCGGCCTAGGGGCAACTACAGGGGACCTAGGGGCAGGTACTGGCGGCCTAGGGGCAGGTACTAGTGGCCTAGGGGCAGGTACTAGCGGCCTAGGGGCAACTACAGGGGACCTAGGGGCAATCACATGTGCCCTAACTGGGGCAGACACAGGTAGCCTAGCTGGGGCAGAAATTGTAACCCTAATGGCACTAGAAGAGCTGAAGCTAACCGGGGTAGCCTGCAAGCTAACGGGTGTGCTAAGCTCTTTGCAAGGGGACCTAGCCTGTGAGCTAGGGGGGCTAGTGCTCAGACGGGGGGCCCTATCCTGTGGACCACTGCCCTGAACCTGAGTGCTAGGGGGGCTAATGTGTGAGGCGAGGTGGCTAGCGGGAGAGCGGAAGGAAGTGTACCAAGAGCTAGGAGTTATATCAGGTGGGGTACCAGAGGTGGACTGAGAGCCAACAGAGAGAATGGGAAGGCTAGGATCAAAACCCCTCAGGCAGGGAGCCGTAGCATGTCGGCTGTCATGTCGGCCTGTACCTTTGAGGTAGGCAAGTCCCGGTCCTCCTCGTCTCTGCCGAAATACTCCTCTTCCTCCTCCCTCTCGTCCCATGCCAGGAACCTACGTCGTCGTAGGCTACATCCTCCGTGGAGTAGCCCATAGCCCCTGCCTGCTGGCATATCAGCTGGTTCAGCAGGCGGAGATCTCTGCCAACGTATCCCGCTCCGGGAGGGAGAGGAATGCTCTCCCTGGACTTGCAGGAACACCTTCGCTGTCTCATGTTGTGAAGGTCGGTCAATCTGTAACGTTTTTCCTTGTGAAGAGTGAGAGACAGTCGCGAAGGTACAGATAATCCAATCCAGTCCAGAAATAGTACAGGGAACACGCAGATGCCACAGTAAACATTGACCGACAAGAGACAAGGGGAGAACACATGGTTAAATACTCAGATGAACTAATTACTAATAAAATGCATCTGTTACTAAACAATGACTTCAATAATATCCACCCAAAACCCCTTATTACCCGGACTAGACACAAGAGGGAGGCAAAACAACACATACAGGGGAATCACAGAGACAATACATGAAAACCCTCAACTCATATGTGACAGCCTTATAGGGTTTGGGATTGTTTCGTCACGCCGCAATGAATTGTGGGAATCATGGTACGAAGTCGATATGCTGTATAGTAGGTAATTTAATTCTATTGAAATTGTAACATTGTTCATTTGATAATATTAAGGTTATTATTTAGGTTATTTAAGTTACTTCAGTATTGGAAACTGCTGTATTAGGTCTTACGATCGACAGGGAAAGTGCATGATAAATCACATTAGTTTTCACCATTTTCCTACTTTGAAAAATACACCTGGTGTCTGAAATTACAGAGGCGTCGGATGGCTTGGGTCGCCGCTGTACGGAGGAAAACCATCATCACCTTAAACAATATTTCCAAAGACAAGCTTGTTTGATTACGACACTTTCACTTTCAGGGTATTATTATTAAAGCTGTTTTTTTTTTGCTTTGTAGTCAACTCCCGTAGCATCGCGGTTAATCGCAATTAGCAAGTTTGGATATTTTCATGACATGGTCAATAGATTTTCAGCTGCCAGAGTCTACATTTACATTAATGTATTCACTTAGCAGTTAGCAAAAGTTCAGCTGAGAGATTTAAGCAGTAAGTATGTTGAACAACTTGTGTTTTGGGAGCAAGTAGTTGAATAAAAAAATAATTATGTAGCTGTTAGCCAAATCAGTGTATCAATTCTCGATTGATTCTTTAGAAATGTTGGCCCATATTGATAGGATAGCATCTTGTACTCGATAGAGGTTTGTGGGATGCACATCCAGGGCACGAAGCTCCTGTTCCAGCACATCCCAAAGCCTGGGTAGGGGTCCTGACTGTTGTGGTGTGGCTTCTGGCCCTCCCGCCCTCCCTTTTTGTCTGCCCTCCCCCGGTGTTAGAGGGCTTTGAGAAAAATTCTAAAAATCCACAAAAAAATATATAATGGGTGCGCCATACAACCGTAATGCAGATCCCGAAACATTGAACAGGCTTCAAACATAAAGATATGAAACTGTAATTTTTTGTGAAGAATCAACAACAAGTGGGACACAATCATGAAGTGGAATGAAATTTATTGGATATTTCACACTTTTTTAACAAATAAAAAACTTGGCCGTGCAAAATTATTCAGCCCCCTTAAGTTAATACTTTGTAGCGCCACCTTTTGCTGCGATTACAGCTGTAAGTCGCTTGGGGTATGTCTCTATCAGTTTTGCACATTGAGAGACAGAAATGTTTGCCCATTCCTCCTTGCAAAACAGCTCGAGCTAGGTGAGGTTGGATGGAGAGCATTTGTGAACAGTGGTTTTCAGTTCTTTCCACAGATTTTCGATTGGATTCAGGTCTGGACTTTGACTTGGCCATTCTAACACCTGGATATGTTTATTTGTGAACCATTCCATTGTAGATTTTGCTTTATGTTTTGGATCATTGTCTTGTTGGAAGACAAATCTCTATCCCAGTCTCAGGTCTTTTGCAGACTTCATCAGGTTTTCTTCCAGAATGGTCAAGTATTTGGCTCTGTAGTGGGAAATAAATGTTTATAAGGCCATTCATCCTGGGATGAATTAAGATTCATGGAAAGGGGGCAAACCCCAATGTATGTCACACATTTAAACCTGTACCTATGTGATTTTGGTTTTGATTCACCCATAAAGGGAGTTTGGTATTATTACTTGTAAAGCTTGTACAGGTCTCCACGGGGTTTCTAGGAGAAGACAAATGCTAGCTCCCTCCTCTGGAAGATACAGCCCGGATGCGCCGAGGTGCCAAGGCGACGCATAATCTAAATTGTTAATGTACTCTGTTGTTCGCCAATTCCAGCCAGTGAACTGATTCTGTATTTTGTATGCAGCGGGAGTTGTGGGCAGCCCCTCTTGAGGGGAAATATAAGTCTTTGTTTAAGGTTAAATCAGATGAGATCTCTTTAATGACTCTCCTGGCCACACGTTCAGTGTGCGCCATAGCAAATGTGTTGAATAAATGTTGTGATAGACTGTACTGTATAAGACATGGTTAGATCGTAGATCATTTTTAGAAGTGTAAACAACATGTAATTCTTGGTATAATTGTGTAATTCTGTGTCCGGTTAAATTGTTGTACGTCGATGCCCTTTAACTGGAATTAAATATTATTCACTTACAAAGTTCTGTCATAGACATTCTAAATCATTTCCCAGAACATCTCCGGTGGAGTTATTAATGGGAATGTAAGCTATCTTGTTGGCCAGCTCTTAAGTTGCAGCCCTTATCACGCACACAGTTCAAACTAGGTAGCCAATGCACCGTGTCTGACTCGCGGGCAACGCTTTAGTTTCCTGGATCACTCTGGTATTTCTTTCCGTAGCTGTTTCACACACACGGATAAATGATCATCATGAGGTCAGATAGTTAGTTAGGAAATATCAACCACGTCTATACTATCAATCCTCTATATCCATTTATTAGCATTTCTCCATTCTTAACCCAGACTATTGCAACAGGGGAGGAAAGGTAATATTATTTATTAATGCTTCAACTTCATAAGTGCATCTTAATTGTATCCTTTTACTCCTCTACTACAGCTCCATCTACTTTCCCATCAAATTTAGCCATCTTTCCTGTCCCTGCTGAAGAGAAGCAGGCCCATACCATGATGCTGCCACCACCATGTTTGACAGTGGGGATGGTGTGTTCAGGGTGATGAGCTGTGTTGCTTATAAGCCAAACATAATGTTTTGCGTTGTTGCCAAAAAGTTCAATTTTGGTTTCATCTGACCAGAGCACCTTCTTCCACATGTTTGGTGTGTCTCCCAGGTGGCTTGTGGCAAACTTTAAACGACACTTTTTATGGATATCTTTCAGAAATGGCTTTCGTCTTGCCACTCTTCCATAAAGGCCAGATTTGTGCAGTATACGACTGATTGTTGTTCTATGGACAGACTCGCCCACCTCAGCTGTAGATCTCTGAAGTTCATCCAGAGTGATCATGGGCCTCTTGGCTGCATCTCTGATCAGTCTTCTCCTTGTATGAGCTGAAAGTTTAGAGGGACGGCCGGGTCTTGGTAGATTTGCAGTGGTCTAATACTCCTTCCATTTCAATATTATCGCTTGCACGGTGCTCCTTCGGATGTTTAAAGCTTGAGAAATCTTTCTGTATCCTATGTAAGCTATTGAATTTATATTGCAATAAAAATACATAATAAATAGGCAGAGCAATCTTTTCAAGAACTAGCATTTGTAGTAAGTTGATAGGGAGGCCCTGCATGTGTGGAGTGATTTTGGAAGCAATAGACTCAACAACAGTGAAGCTATTCAATTTATTTCAATAAAAATACATAATAAATAGACACAGCAATCTTTTCAAGAACTAGCATTTGTAGTAAGTTGATAAAGATGCCCTAGATGTGTATATTGATTTTGGAAGCAATTGACTCAACTACAGTGAAGCTATTGAATTTATATCGCAATAAAAATACATAATAAATAGACAGAGCAATCTTTTCAAGAACTAGCAGTTGTAGTAAGTTGATAGGGAGGCCCTACATGTGTGGAGTGATTTTGGAAGGAATTTCAATAAAAAAAAGAGTTCATTTATTGTCAGAAGTATCATGTTTTCAAAAGCATCACTTTCATAAAATTTTATGTGACATATTTCCAGTAGGCAACTGACTGCAAGCAGGCACATCCGAGCAGGCTTATGTGCTGGAGCTGAGCCCCGGAGAGCTCCGGACCAATTTAACCACTGATTACAATGAGATACTATATTGTGGCCTCAAGATGGTCTATCTCGTGGCCTCAATATAGTCTATCTTAAGGCCACAAGGTAATTATATTTATTTTTTTACTAAGTTGGCCTAGGGTGGCTCTGTATTATCCTGCTCATCACTTGTTTCACCTTTATAATCTTGTTCAACCTCATGTAAATGTAACCTTTCTACCAGACATCAGTTATATAATATATGCTTAAGATTCTCATTGGGAGATTACAATGATGGAAGCACAACCTCAGGTAGAAAAACGGAACAAACGCAAAGTAATGAAAGAAAATACCCCTACCCCAGTAGTCCCATGTGAAGTCCTTTTCCTTTAGACACCCCCCTCTCTTTCCACACCTCCCCATTCTATAACAGCCGCATAATGAGTCCATAACACCGCATAATAAGTCCTTGTTTTAACAAAGTGTAGACACTAACATATTAATCAAAGTAGAATTAGGTTACAGTACTTGAGTAAATGGATGACATGGGTTTCTGTATTCCTTATCCCTTAGTCCATTTTAAATGTCCATATACACCTGAAGATTAACATTGTATGTAGCCATGAGAGTGAAAACGAGGACGCAACGTAGTCATTTTCTGACAGTGTTCCTTGCGCGACGCCTGAGTTCACTTGTTCAAAGAGATTGGGTAAAGTTTTCCACCTCAGCCGGAGTTTGAAAAGTGTAGGACTTTCTCCATGTGTTAGCAGGAGCCATGCTGGGAAGATTATTCTGTGTTTGTAGATTCTCGTAGCTTCTTCCGTACTTCATCGTATTCACGCTGCATTTTGTGTACACCAGCGGAAAGGTCCGGATGAAAATGAACATGTTCATTGTTATACAGTATATTCCATTTAATTCTAGCTGTCCTCATTACCCTCTCCTTATCTTTAAAGTTCAAGAATGTCATAATCATTGTTCTCGAACGTGATATGTGTTGGGTGTTACTTGACGACGAGCCGATTCTATGAGTGCAGAATTTTCATAACTTCATTGAACACCCTACAGCATTTTGTAACTTGATCTTTCATTTTTGCCCTAAAGCTGGACAACTGAACTTGAATGACACTTTCTGCCTTTCACTACACATTGTGGTGATAAGAACAAATTTAAACACAAGTTACCTTCTTTATGAACCTACTTTAAGTAGTATGTTAGTTCAGAACAAATTTGACCTTATAATAAGCTTAATAATATGCTGATGTTTACATGAATAATGGAGTATTTCACACTATAAATGTGATGATGTTTCTCTGTCCAGGAGAGCAATCACGGCATAAGCAGGACCTCTGTCTATGTCCAGGGGCAGAGGAGCTGTATCAGGGGTGATGGCATCCACCAGCGGACCAGAACCCACCAGTCTGAGAAGGGAGACATGAAATGTAGTTGAGGACTTGCAGTGAGAGGGAAGATACAGCTTGTACGATACCTCATTAATACACCAGAGGACCCGAAATGGCCCAAGGGAAAGCCTTTTGTTGCCACAACCATACTTTGGATTTAGTTTTGTTTGTGTGGAATATGATATAAATTACAAAAAATAAGTGTGAGCTGTAATTACAGTAGAAAGTAAACATTTTGGGAGCCCCTGGTCTATGTAGACTATTCTTAAGTCTCATAAGGGAATCAGGTGCCAATGTGTCTACAGTTGTATGCAAAAGTTTAGGCACCCCTGACTCTTTCCGTGATTTTCATTTATAAATAAATGGGTGTTTGGATCAACAATTTCATTTTGATCTATCAAATAACTGAAGGACACAGTAATATTTTGATAGTGAAAGTTCACTGGATAAACATGTGCAATATACATAAAATTGAAATTAGACAGGTGCATACATTTGCGCACCCTTATCATTGTGTTGATTTAAATACCTGTAACTACCTAGCACTGATCAATTGGAACACACAATTGGTTTGGTGAGCTCATTAAGCCTTAAGCCCGATTCACACCAGGTCCGGCAAACTGGTTGCATTGCGGCGGAAGTCCATTCATTTCAATAGGAAGCAATGCGCACCACTGCGGCTAATCTACCGGAACCGGCAAAATGTGGATGCGGTGCGGCGGGTGTGTCGCAAGAGTTGAAATAATTCAACTTTTGCGGTGCTTTTCTGTACGGTGCCAGAACCGGAAGTTGATTTACCTCTGAGAAAGAGCTAATATGTCGCTTTCATCTATGGGTGTATAAGATTGCAAGACAAGCTTTGACAGCTCAGTAGATAGTTTTCGTATTGTCAATTAATACTAAACTGAAAACAGCTCCTGTCAGTTGCCTTGCTGGAGATGGACAGTTGTATGCAATGTTGCCCACCATCTCGTAGCTGCGGAAGATTGATTGCAGTGTACAAGTGTGTCTGCATTACGATGCCGTACGAGGATTAATGGGATAGTAATTAATGTAAGTTATCTTGTTGCGGTCTGCTCCTATCTTTCAGCTGTTATTACGAACACAGTTCGAGTTAAGTAGCCTACTCCTTTGTCTGACTCGCGGGCAACGCTCTAGTTTCCCGGGTCTGTGGTATTTCAGTCCGTAGCTGTTTACACACGGATAAATGATCATTATGAGGTCAGAGAGTTAGTTAGGAAATATCCAAC
>JACXGM010022915.1:0-16516 GCA_016801145.1 Umbra pygmaea | reverse complement strand
CATACTGCTTGTGTTGTACGTTACAGTAGGTTTACTCCATACTGCTTGTGTTTTACAGTATGTTTACTACATACTGCTTGTGTTGTAGGTTACAGTAGATTTACTCCATACTGATTGTGTTGTACAGTACATTAGGCTTACTCCATACTGCTTGTGTTGTACTTTACAGTAGGTTTACTCCATACTGATTGTGTTTTACAGTAAGTTTACTCCATACTGATTGTGTTGTACAGTACATTAGGCTTACTCCATACTGCTTGTGTTGTATGTTACAGTAGGTTTACTACATACTGCTTGTGTTGTACGTTACAGTAGGTTTACTCCATACTGATTGTGTTTTACAGTATGTTTACTACATACAGTTTGTGTTGTACATTACAGTAGGTTTACTCCATACTGCTTGTGTTGTACGTTACAGTAGGTTTACTACATACTGCTTGTGTTGTACGTTACAGTAGGTTTACTCCATACTGCTTGTGTTTTACAGTATGTTTACTACATACAGTTTGTGTTGTACATTACAGTAGGTTTACTCCATACTGCTTGTGTTGTACGTTACAGTTGGTTTACTACATACTGCTTGTGTTGTACGTTACAGTAGGTTTACTCCATACTGCTTGTGTTTTACAGTATGTTTACTACATACAGTTTGTGTTGTACATTACAGTCGGTTTACTCCATACTGCTTGTGTTGTAGGTTACAGTAGATTTACTCCATACTGATTTTGTTGTACAGTACATTAGGCTTACTCCATACTGCTTGTGTTGTACTTTACAGTAAGTTTACTCCATACTGATTATGTTGTACAGTAAGTTTACTCCATACTGATTGTGTTGTACAGTACATTAGGCTTACTCCATACTGCTTGTGTTGTACGTTACAGTAGGTTTACTCCATACTGATTGTGTTGTACACAAGGTTTACTCCATACTGATTGTGTTGTACACAAGGTTTACTACATCCCGCTTTTGTTGTAGAGTAGGTTTACTCCATACTGCTTGTGTTGTATGTTACAGTAGGTTTACTCCATACTGATTGTGTTGTACGTTACAGTAGGTTTACTCCATACTGATTGTGTTGTACACAAGGTTTACTCCATACTGATTGTGTTGTACACAAGGTTTACTACATCCCGCTTTTGTTGTAGAGTAGGTTTACTCCATACTGCTTGTGTTGTACGTTACAGTATGTTTACTACATCCTGCTTATGTTGTAGAGTAGGTTTACTCCATACTGCTTGTGTTGTACATTACAGTAGGTTTACTCCATACTGATTATGTTGTACAGTAAGTTTACTCCATACTGATTGTGTTGTATAGTACAGTAGGCTTACTCCATACTGCTTGTGTTGTACGTTACAGTAGGTTTACTCCATACTGATTGTGTTGTACCTTAGAGTAGGTTTACTACTGCTAGTGTTATACGTTACAGTAGGCTTACTCCATACTGCTTGTGTTCTACATTACAGTAGGTACACAAGGAAAATCATTGTGGTGTCCGAAGATGTGAAATAATAGGCAAACATCTAGTGTACACATTTAACTAAATTATTCAGAATGAATTATTTGCACCGATATACATCAACTGCAAGGGAACCCATTCAATCAATATACAAGTCATTTTTGATGCTAAGAGTAAAATCAACCATGTCTTTGCGAATTACCCTGGCTCAAGCCACGACTCATTTATGCTGGCAGACTCTGTTATTCCTGACATCTTTGAGATGAATCCCCCCTTGGATGGGTGACTGTGAAGGGGACAACGGTTATCCGTTAAAGACATGGTTGATGACAAAATGTATGATGCAGCAACAGTGGGTGAAATGCTGTTTAATCAAAAACACACACAAACACGCAGTGTAGCCCAATTGAATGAACATTCAGCAAACTGAAAATGCGCTTTAGGATAGGACAGGAGGCACTTTACAGTCCTCAAATAGTCACAGCAATCTATGTGGCTTGTTGTGTTTTACACAACATTTCCATGACTCATGGATGTGTTGATGACATAAATGAAGAAATATTAGAGGACTTAAGGAGACATGATTTTGAAATGCATGTGCCATTGCCACTTAACTTAATGCCCCAGCAGCAGAACGGGAGAGGAGAGCATATTTGACAGAAGAGGGAGGTAAGCAAAGTAATCTTGGTCTAATGTTAGAATACATTACCTTGGAAATCCAGAGTTCTCGTGAGAGCACAATTTGAATTTGCACAGCGAGTTACTCTGGCACCGAGTAATGCTGCTCATTAACTATGCCCTTGTAGCCGAGCTGCACCAATCACATCGGTGTATCTGATAATAGGCGGGCCAGAGGCATGTTAAACAGATGACGACAGCGCGACCTCGAAGTCATTAGTAAACATTGTAAGATTGCTATGGATGAACACCAGTTGTTTGAAACGGATTTGGCTGCTACAATGAACGAGTTAGACTTGGCTTTTTGTCTGAAAGAGGAACAGAAGACAGCGTTCGAATCGCTCCTTTTTAAGAAGGACGTTTTTGCTATTTTCTCGACCGGATACGGCAGGGGTTTAATCTACCAGTTAGCTCCGCTGGTAGCTAAACGTATGGGGCTTAGCCATAGGGGCTCAGCGAAAACCCACTGATGATTGGTGTTAGGGTTATCCAATTGCGTAGAGTAAGATTTTCAAATGCATGCTTGTTGCCGCCCCTCGAGTTGGGTCATTTTCATTACTCGATGCCAGACCCTTAATCATCTGGATTTGGGTCTGGATTTTTCTAGGCTAAGATTACATTACAAAAATATCACCATGCATTCAAAACCTCATGATTCAGTGAGAGTGAGCCCAAAACATCGGAAAGTATTTCTTTGTGACATTTCTTCATTTACATTTTGTAAAAAAGAAAAATCTATAGCAATCTGCCGTAATAATAGCAATCCACCATGGAACAAGCGTCCCTGCTCTTAAAGGGAATGTGAGATGACACTCTGATTGGTTTATTGCACGTTATGCCCAAACCACACCTATGACTAATAAAGCTACTTTAGACCTACCCATTTTAAATTTGCATCGGGCGCAAGAGTCATTTATTCCGCCGGTGAAATAGCAACAGTGCCCAGGACCCTCCCACAATGTCAATTGCGTTTTGCATTTGATACTTGCGTTTCAGATCATTAAAATAGGGCCCCCTGTATTTAACTACACAATAAAGAGATAATTGGATTTCCTGCCTCCTGCGTACACCATCACACATCAAGCTTTTTACATTATTTCCAATTAGTTGTGAGAATCAGACTTCCTTGTTGGTTAGTCATTGTTGTTCTAATGATTAATGGTTAAAAACATGCAGGTTAGGTTTGGGACTACAGATGGAAATTAGCATATATGCTATAATCTGGGTCATTTACAGTCTGTACAGAAGTGTAAGATTGTTGATTAATGTGCACTGTCCCAAGTAAATAAATAAACAATAATATCTAAAATTGATCTAGATGTATTTTATTTGTAGCCATACAATTATTTCCTGTATGTGGCAATGCACAATAGGGTAGTGTAGTTGTTCGTTGTAATTCCATTGCTACTTGGATGTGTCGAGAGCTGAGCCAATGCTTTTATGTGTGTAAATATTCAATATTGCTATGGCTTTCTAACAGAGGAATAAACAGAATATAATATATAGCTCTGGAAAAAATAAAGAGACCACTGCAAATTCTCGTTAGTATTGTGTTGTTTAAAAATGAATATGAGCTTATTTTCTTTGCATTATTCGAGGTCTGAAAACATTTTTTGTTATTTTGAATAGTAATTTTCTTCAAAATAATGTTCTGATTGACAATTTGTATTTGGTATAAATATACCCAAACACATCCTTGTCAATAGAAAACTAGTAATTTTGCAGTGGCATATAGATTTTCTCCAGAACTGCATATTAGTGCTGTCAAACCATTAAAATAATTAATTGCAGTATTTTCTGTAGTGAATCATGATTAATCGTATTATTTTCTTTAGTGAATCATGATTAATCGCATTATTTTCTGTAGTGAATCATGATTAATCGCATTATTTTCTGTAGTGAATCATGATTAATCGCATTCTTTTCTGTAGTTAATCATGATTAATCGCATTATTTTCTGTAGTGAATCATGATTAATCGCATTATTTTCTGTAGTGAATCATGATTAATCGCATTATTTTCTGTAGTGAATCATGATTAATCGCATTACCCCAAGCAACACTGTAACAATTTGCACTGCCCCTTGCTTGGGCTCCAGGATTAGGCAGAAATGCTATGACCAGGATCGAATCCCTGGCCACCGTGATGTAGTTGTCCTGCAAAGCAGCAACTTAACCCTCTATGACATGCGGAGCCCTACAATAGAACATAATATGACAAATGTAAACAAAGCTACTAGGCTTTGCAATTACCAGTATTAGGTACAATCGAATGGATGCAATTGCGGCTATGAGTATGATGAGTTCAGCACACCTTTTGTAAAATACCAATTAATATGTACCGGTACATGTGTATATGTAGGGTGGCCGAATATATTTGTACCCTTCCATTTAAAAAAGTGGAAAAAAATATATTTCACATTCAATAGAACAGATACTTTGCTTTTGATTGATGATGTAATATATTACTTAATATAGTAAAATAATTGAAAATGGCACAGACAAATGTACAGGGACCCTTTAATTCATTGCAATCAAGTGCTGTCTGTCCTGTAGCTCTGAATGAGATTTCTCAATTGGTAGTTTGGCCCACATTTCTTGAGCAAACCGTTCCAGTTCTCTCAGGTTTCTGCTCTTTCCACAGATGTTCGATGGGATTTAGATCAGGACTCATAGAAGGCCACTTCGGAATGGTCCAGTGTTTTCTTCTCGTCCGTTTTTAGGTGCTCTTTGAGGCATGATTCAGGTGATTATCCTGCTGGATGACCCATGATTTGTGACTGAGACAGAGCTTTCTGACACTGGGCTGTACATGTTTCTCCAAAATGCCTTGTAGTCCTATGATTTCATTGTGCCCGGCACAGTTTCAAGGCACACAGTACCAGAAAGCAGCAAAGCAACCACAGAACATCACTGAGTATCCTTCGTATTTCACGGTAGGGATGGTTTTCTTGGGGAGGGTGATTTACCAAAAAGCTCTGCTTTTGTTTTGTCAGTCTAAAATACATTCTCCCAGAAGGACTCTGACCTGCCAACATCCAGTTGGGCTTTTTTGTGTTCTAAATGTGACAATTAGTGAAACTTCAACTTTGGCTTGGACCTGTTTGAGTGACGAGTGGTGCAACTTCAACATTGGCTTGGACCTGTTTGAGTGACGAGTGGTGCAACTTCAACATTGGCTTGGTTCTTCTTGAAGGTTGGCTTGGATTTGTTTTCAAGTTTTCCATGATTCTTTCTCCATCATTCAGACAATAATAAACAATCCTATTCTTCATTCTTGGGTCAAATATTCTCTTGCTGCCATGTGATGTTGGCTACAGTCCAATGGGCCATAACCTTCTTAGTTATATTGGCTACAGTCTAATGGGCCATAACCTTCTCAGTAATATTGGCTACAGTGCTCACAAGATCATCAAGCTCTTTAGAGATGGTCTTATGCCCTCTATGTTGACTATTACTGGCTTTCCCTCTTTTCTCTATGTGCACATTGATACAAAACAGCAGAGTGGGTGCTTTTCTCCATTTAAACTGGCTGAATGAGTAATTATGGGATTGAAGACACCAGTGATGCTAATGAGAAGATAATGGTCTGCTTGAGGTCTCACTACCATACAATTATTTCATATAACTTCTAAAGGGTCTCAATAATATTGTCCAGACCATTTTAGAATGTCTCCACAGAATAAGCAATAATTCAGTTATGTTCACAGCTTTTTTGTTTTGTTCCATTGCAAACCAAATACATGTTTGCAATTAAAATATCTTATCAATACATGTATATATTTGATTTGCAAATATATACATGTATTGATAAGATATTTAAATTTCAACACTTTTCAGGGGGAATGCATGTAAATGGGTAAATAAAAATGCATTGTATTAAATGCAAATAAATATGTATATGTCTATAGGACTAAATTATATAACACTAAGTATACAGGAAAGGGGGCACAAGGTTTGTATGAAATGTAAAGGGGCGTAGAAGCTAAACATCTTGGAAGACCTGTTGTACAGTACAGTAGGCTGGTGCTCATTCATAGGATTCAGGAAAGGTTTTTAGAGCTGATTGGGATCCAGAAGTGAATCGGTGGGTCATTGGTGTACAGAAAGGGTGTAGTAACACCTCAATCACGCCTACAGCATCAATCTAAACTCTGTTATGTGGCATCATCTGGATGGTAAAGACATTAATGTTTCTGCCATTGATAGCGATGGTTGAGGAGTGCTGTAGGACATACAATCACTACTAACAGTCTTCCCAATGTGCTGCTTGAAAATGCAATCTAATAGGAGGATAAAAAACAATTGCGATAGCAGAATCATATTGTGTGCAGAGACGGGAGTTTTTCAGGATCAAAAGGGATATCAAAGAAGCAAAGCCCAGAGTAAGGTTCTGTAATTATAAAACTGCTGCCATGACGATAACAAAGACAGTGTTGGTGGAGGTAGCAGTGATAGAGAAGGTGGTGTGCAGTAGACTGAGTGGTAGGGAAGGGGCGTGGCTGGCTGGTGGTGGTAGTGGTTTTGGTGCTGGTGGTGGAAGGGAGGGGGCGTGGCTGGCTGTCGGTGGTAGTGGCTGTCTGGCTGACGTCTGTGTCTCCTCCTCTCTCCGGCAGTTCATGGCATCAAGTGGACTTGCAGCAATGGGAACAGCAGCTCTGGGTTCTCAGTGGAGCAGCTGGTGCAGCAGATTCTGGACAGCCACCAGACCAAGCCTCCTCCCCGGACCCACAACTGCCTCTGCACGGGCACCCTGGGTAAGGGGGAGGGGATAGTGGCAGATAGGGGGAGTGGCAGGAGTAGTTAGGGAAGAGCTAGGGGGGAGCTTAGGGAAGAGCTAGGGAGGAGCTCAAGGAGGAGCTAGGGATGAGGCTCAGGGAGAAGCTAGGGAGGAGGCTCGGGGAAGAGCTAGAGATGAGGCTCAGGGAGGAGCTAGGGAGGAGGCTCAGGGAACGTGGAACTGCAGAATCATGGCGCTTTGTTTTCTAATGATAAAGTTGAAATAATATTTAAAATCTCACCAATCAAACAGCCAATTAATAACGATTTGGATAATCAGTTTTTCAGGGGATTTATTCAGGTCCTAGGCAGTACTCTCGGTGATCTTATCTGCATTGGGCTTAGCTGCTTTAACAAGTCGTTCACAGCCTTCCCTCAGCTAGCATGTGATTTACAGTGCCACAGAGATGCGCTGTGCTGCTCTGCATTCTATTTAGATGATTGATAACCTGTGCCTGAGTCTCACCATAACGTGTCGCCGTTTTTCCTTTTGACAGGTGCGGGGAGCAGCGTGCACCACAAGTGCAACAGTGCCAAGCACCGCATCATCTCCCCAAAGGTGGAGCCCCGTGGCGGCTACAGTAGCGGTCTCTCCGAGGTCCAGAACAACGATGTGTCCGAGGGAAAGACGGAGCACAGCAGCCACGGAGGGGGGGGCGGGGGCAAGACCTCTGGAGGGGGCGGCGGGGGCAGCGCCCGGGAGAAGCGCAATGGCAAGGTCCCCAAGCCTGTCCTCCTGCACCAGAACAGCACAGAGGTTTCCTCCACCAACCAGGTGGAGGTGCCTGACACCACCCAGAACTCCCCAGTGTCGATCAGCAGTGGGCTAAACAGCGACCCAGACATGGCCGACAGTCCTGTGGTGACAGGCATGGGCCACGTGGCCTCTGTCATGTCCGGCCTGTCCCAGAGTGTCTTCATGTCAGAGGTGACCGGAGACCCAGTCTACAGCATGTCTCCGACGGGGGGCCCCAATGCCC
Source organism: Umbra pygmaea (assembly GCA_016801145.1). Taxonomy (NCBI): domain Eukaryota; kingdom Metazoa; phylum Chordata; class Actinopteri; order Esociformes; family Umbridae; genus Umbra; species Umbra pygmaea. The sequence goes on along the minus strand of JACXGM010022915.1, from coordinate 8,618 downwards.
ACCTCATGGGCCCCGACGCCACCTCCCAGGGCCTGGTGCTGTCCGGCGTTGGGGCAGACAGCCACAAGTTTGCCTTCCCCAGTGGAGGAAGCGGTGAGCGTCCCGGCGCCGCGGGCGGGGCGGATGGGCTGTCCATGCTCTCTGCGGCCGGGGTGTCTGAGGAGCTAGTCCTGTCTAGTAGCCTGGATGCCGGAGGGCTGAAAATACCAGAGACTACCATGAACTTTGACCCAGACTGCTTCCTCAACAACCCCAAGCAGGGCCAGACATACGGTGGCAGTGGGCTGAAAGGGGAAAGCGGTTCCTCCTCCTCTTCTTCCACCAACAGTACCAACGGCAGCCTCCAGCGCTCGCCCTCCATGTCCGAGTCTGTGTACAGCTTCAACTCTGCCCTGGTGAAGAACATCAAGACGGAGGACACGTCCTTCGAACAGCAGCTGGCCAAGGAGCAAGGCTACCAGGTGGGGGCAGTGGTGAGCTGCGGAGGAGGCGTGTCTGGTTCCTCAGGGGCCAGCTCAGCGCAGGGCTCCCTCGGCTTGACGCCTGCAGGCTCTCTGCTGCCCTCCGGAGGAGGCCTGAGCCCCAGCACCACACTGGAGCAGATGGACTTTAGCGCCATCGACGCAAAGCAGGACTACTCTTCCGGGCCTGGATCAGTGAGTTATGGCCAGGCTATGAACAGCCCTCACCTTTCCCATCAGAGTCGCTCACCCAGCTTCTTCCTCCAGGACACCCAGCAGGCCAGCCAGGCACAGCAGGGTAGATCCTCAATGGGCCAGAAGACTCACATGATGGAGCACAACACCCACGACTCCACAGCCTATATGGGGCTGCAGGTGGTCAAAACGGACTCGCCCGGGAGCAATGGCCACCTTCACCACCACCACCAGAGCATCCAGGGCCAGCACAGGACCAACTGCAATGGGGGCTCCCCTACGGAGGGACAGGGGCCTGGGTCTCTCCAGCTTCTTCAGTACCAGGGCAGTTTTCCTGAAGAGGTCGTCGGGCTGGAGCAAGCGGGCGGCGTGGGACCGGGACAAGCTGGGAGAACGGAGAACGGAGAGGTTCTTCTGAAGCCCGAGGACCACCTCCAGGCTTGCGGAGGAGGCACTGCGGAGGGAGGAGGCACTGAGCACTACCTGCAACAGGCCAGTGACGGAGGAGGAGGAGAAGGAGGAGGTGAAGGAGGGACCATGAGTAATGGAAACAGCATCAACAGCGACAGCAGCAGCCGCTCCCAGCAGCATGTGCTGCAGCCCCTCCTACAGGGAGCTGGGATGGTCCAGGGCCTCTACACAACCGTGGGGCCCCACCAGGGCCTGGGCGCCGCCGGCTCCAGTGGCGGGGGAGGAGGGGGCCTGGAGATCAGCCTGGACCATTTCGACATCTCCTTTGGAAACCAGTTTTCTGACCTCATCAACGACTTCATCTCTGTTGATGGGAGCGGAGCCAACATGGCGGCCGGAGGGGCCCTGTACACCCACCAGCTGGTGGCCTCCCATGGCTCAGAGACTCAGAACGCACCCAGCGGAGTGCCACAGCAGGGCCAAGAGGACGGAGGAGTCGGAGGGGGCCGGGGGGCAGGTTACAGCCCCTCAGAGCTCTGTCTCCAGCCCTGCTGCAGCCCCCAGTCTTTGGGTGGAGGGTCCGGAGCTGGGGGTGCAGGAGCTGAGCCAGGCTCCCTGGCCTACATGCACGTGGCTGAGGTGGTGTCTGCAGCTGTGGCCCAGGGGGCTCTGGGGATGCTGCAGGCTGCTGGAAGACTCTTCATGGTCACTGACTACTCCCCAGAGTGGTCCTACCCAGAGGTGGGTCTTCATCACACCGTTACTGCATCTACTCTTCATTTCACACTGATACTGCATCAACTCTTTATTTCACACCGTTATTGCATCAACTCCTTATTTCACACTGATACTGCATCAACTCTTTATTTCACACCGTTACTGCATCAACTCCTTATTTCACACTGATACTGCATCAACTCTTCATTTCACACTGATACTGCATCAACTCTTTATTTCACACCGTTACTGCATCAACTCCTTATTTCACACTGATACTGCATCAACTCTTCATTACACACTGATACTACATCAACTCTTTATTTCACACCGTTACTGCATCAACTCCTTATTTCACACCGTTACTGCATCAACTCCTTATTTCACACTGATACTACATCAACTCTTTATTTCACACCGTTACTGCATCAACTCCTTATTTCACACCGTTACTGCATCAACTCCTTATTTCACACTGATACTGCATCAACTCCTTATTTCACACTGATACTGCATCAACTCTTCATTTCACACCGTTACTGCATCAACTCTTGATTTCACACCATTACTGCCTTACCTCTTCATTTCACACTGATACTGCATCAACTCTTCATTTCACACCGTTACTGCATCCACTCTTCATTTCACAATGATACTGCATCAACTTCTAATTTCACACTGATACTGCCTCAATGTCTCATTTTACACTGATACTGCAAAAACTTCTAATATCACACTGATACTGCATCAACTTCTAATTTCACATTGATACTGCATCAACTTCTAATTTCACACTGATACTACCTTAACTTCTCATTTCATACTGATACTGCATCAACTTCTAGTTTCTTACTGATACTGCATCAACCTCTCATTTCACAGTGTACATTTAGCTAAGCAGCTGGTAGTTGTGATTTTGTACATTTACCGAGTTTCAGTTTAGTAAAAACGGTAAAATGGCCTTACTCCAACCAACTGTGGATCAACTTTGAATTAACTGTAATATCCTGGTTGAACCACCAGATGGCAGCTCAAAAGTGAACATCTGGAACTCTGTCTCACAAGAGGCGATGGATGGTGAAGACAGAGCTCAGTATTATAATGTACAGAGAACATAACAGAGCTCAATAATGTTATGTCCAGAGAACATAACGGAACTCAGTAATGTAATGTCCAGAGAACATAACAAAGCCCAGTAATGTCATGTACAGAGAACATAACAGAGCTCAGGAATGTCATGTACAGATAACATAACAGAGCTCAGTAATGTCATGCACAGAGAACATAACAGAACTCAGTAATGTCATGTACAGAGAACATAACAGAGCTCAGTAGTGTTATGTACATAAGGAACATATACATGCTTTTGTCCTGTAACAAATAAAACATATTTAAAGGAAGTGTAGGAGAGTGTTTGCAGATGTGGACAGTCTTCCACTAGCCTTCAATCCAAGCTGCTAACTCTCACGCATTGGTCATGTGACACACACAATTGACCCTGATCTCACATCGGATCTCTGATTTCTCTTATTATCTCTTATTTGTCACACATGAATTCCCAAGTCAGCCATTTGCCAATGCTGAGACTGTAAAAGGGACGGTCATCAGTTGACCAGACGGCCATCACTTGATCAGATGTTGCGTCCGTTGTCCTCCTCTAACATGTACACTGACATTGTACAGCGTCATTTCTTACTCCAAGCTATCATTCAAAGTTTTCCACCTTGATAATGTGTTTAGATGTCCTTCCCTTGAACACATCAGGTTCAGCTTCACAAAGGATAGATTGGAGGACAGGATAATGGCTGGATTTTATCTGAATAAAAAGACCCACTATTCTACCACAAGATGGCAGACACATTGGATGAAAATGGCTGTAATATCAATATCCACCCACATGATGGCAGCCCACTAATTTAAAATAAATATAAAATAGAAACAATTGTCAATGACTACCCACAAGATAGTGGCACTTAAAACAGATTTCAGTCAGCTTAAAGGTAAACTGTGAAAACAGAACAGCTTTCTCTTTCAGTAGCCAGCTTCCAAAAGCTGTACAACATGTTTTTCAAGTAGTTTAGTGTAGTTTTCCTACACTATGAGGTGCGTATTTTGCTATTTGAACATGAATTCCAATGACGACATGACGAGTTTTGATTCTAGAGCATATGTCAATGGACAGGCACCGATCCAAATTTAAAATAATATATGCTTTTTTGTATTACAAAGCACTGAATACATTGATTTTTATGTTTTAAATATCAGGAAATAAAGTTTTTACTAAGTTGGTAAGGCTGGTGTGTTGGAAAGAGAAAGTAGTTGCATTTGTTACATTTTGCATGCTACACATAGCACCTTTAAATAATAAATTCTGATACATTTCCAGAAATGTGTAACTCTTCCAAAAATACTAGGGTGAGCCTTTTAGATTTCAAGTTTATTCAGTCTTTATTCCAGGATTGTTCCAACGTCTTCAGAAAAATGCAACTTTCTTATTTTTACTGTTGTCCACTAGATGGCAGCATGACATTAAACCAAGCTGAAAGGTAGACTGCCTCCATCATATATAGTATAGATCCAGTTTCTCCATTTCCTGTGTGTTCAGTGTGTGTTATTGGTGTTATTGGTGTGTTTCAGGGAGGAGTGAAGGTGCTCATTACTGGCCCATGGCAAGAGGCCAGCTCCAACTATAGCTGCCTGTTTGACCAGATTTCTGTGCCGGCCTCTCTCATTCAGCCAGGGGTGCTACGCTGCTACTGCCCAGGTATGTCTGGCCCCATTTGCTTACAGTAGCTGCCCCGGATATGCCATCTGGGTCCTTCCAACTGGGTACATTTCCTTTTCTTTGGGGCTTGGTATATACTGTTATTTCTGAAGATCAGCATACATTGATTTGTATCTCTGTTCCATGGTCTAGATTGTTGCCACTGAGATATTTTAGAAGAGCAGTGTATACATCTCTAGTTAAAATTGAGAGAACACTGCAAAGTCATCAGTGTCTCTGGTTTAATTACTGATAGGTATGTGTTTGGGTAGAGTTTTTGTTTTATTCCATTAACCACTGACAACATTTCTCCCAAATTCTAAATAAAACCTTGCCATTCAGAGCATTGTTTTTTATTGTTGCAGAAAATGAGTGGTCAAAATAACAAAAACGATGCAGTGTTGTCAGACCTCGAATAATGCAAAGAAAATAGGTTCATATTCATTTTTAAACAACCAAATACTAATATATTAAAGGAGGACAATTATGAAGTAAGTAATTTGAAGTAATTATTTGACTCCCTAATAAGTCAGCTCTCTCATTAAGGGGGAACAGGGTCGAGCTAACGAGAGTGCTACGTCATAAGGTTATATGGCTCTGTGCAAATGACTGCACTTGATACTGTAATTAACTTTGTGAAATAAGGAATATTTGCTTGAATAACTAATGTTCTTTCACAAAGAAAATCTCAATCATGATCCCCAACTGCCTGCTTTTGGTACAGAACATATACATTTTGGATAATAAGTCAGTTACATTGTTTAAAACATACATTTTCTTACCTATCTGCCGAAGAGGCAGCTAACGCCCTACTACCTGATTTCAATCTGCAAAGAGTAGATGCATATTGCACATTTTCTGTTAATTCAATGAACCTCATTTCACTACCGAAATATTACTTTGTCCTTCAGTTATTTGATAGATCAAAATGAAATTGCTGATCTAAACACCCAATTATTTATAACTTGTAAAAACATCTGTCTTTTCTTTCACGTCAGCATATAGCCTATGTCAGTAAAGGTATGTTCGAACCCACATAACTGACATATCATACAAAGTGTACATGTTACTGTATGTACCAAAGCAATTAGGTTTCCAGATTTGGGAGTTCTAAAAATTGTTGTTTCACGCAAATAATGGTTATTTCACAAAGTTGTATCAAACGCATTCATCTGCACAGAACCTTATGCCTTATTACTCTCGTTTGCTCAACCCTGCTCTCCCTGAGTGAGAGATCTTACTGATGAGGGAGACAGTCAAATAAAGTACTTCAAGTGATTTAGGAACATACTGTAGTCATTGTTCCCCTTTAACTTACAGTAGGAAGAGTTCAGAAATCAATATTTGGTGGAATGAAAATGATTGTATATTAATAAAAGAATGATTCCATGTCTTTCAAATTGAGGTTGGGTGACTTTACGCCACTCCTGGGGCAAAAAATGCAAGCGGCTCAGCTGTCTTGGATGGCTTGTGACCATCCATCTTCTTATTGATCACATTCCAGAGGTTTTCAATGGGGTTGAAATAAGTTTACGGTGGTCTCTTGTTTTTTTCCCAGAGCTATAGTGCAGGGCATGGTTGTAGCTTTTCTCCGTGTGACCTTACATCTCTCTCCACAGCTCATGACACCGGGCTGGTGACCCTGCAGGTGGCTGCCAGCACACAGATCATCTCTAACTCAGTGGTGTTTGAGTACAAGGCCCGCGCCCTGCCCTCCTTGCCCTCCTCACAACACGACTGGCTCTCACTAGACGGTAAGACATTCCACTAACCCCACCCCGCGTTCAGTCTCTCGCCCTTTCTCTCTTCGCGTCTCCCTCTCTTTTCTTCTGTATCTCCCCCTCTTCTCTTCTCTCTAAAGATCTTTCTGTCCTGTTCTCTGTGATTTTTCTGCTCTGGGCACTAGTTTGTTGCTAGGGGCTGGGTCACCCCATAAGGGCCCTCTGGGTTGTGCTGTTGCTGTGTGTCATCTTGTATTAGAGCCTGCTGGACAGTAATCACAGCAGGATTGATTTGCGTCTTAGGGACCTTGGACAGCCCTAGTTGGTGTCCTGTTGTTGTGGGTCTGCTAACGATACTGTAGTGTTAAGAATGTGGTCTGATAGACTTGTCACAATCAATATCTGCACTGAATCAACTTCATTATGGACTTACAGGGCATTTACAGCATCTGCGGCCAGGGATTGTCTTTGTCTGGATGTTTTGTGACACATCAGGTGTGATAGCAGAGCCATCTCGATGGGTTCCTGTCATAAATCGGCAGCATCTGTGGAGTTGATCTTTGGATTGATTAGATCCAAGACCAAGTCGAGCATCAAAACCTTTCCTGAGTCTTTCAGATGATGTACTGATGGCAATACCTTACAGCTGCAAAGATCCAACTTCTTTATGAACGTAGTCGATCTTCTGTCTATTTGTCTTGGCATTAATGCAAGCAAAGCTCCTTGAACTATGACGTGTATGTTTCTGGGCTATACAATGAAGACCAGGGGGGCTCAGTGGTTAGGGAGTAAGACTAGTAGTCGGAAGGTTGCCGGTTCAATTCCAGGCTGCGTCAAATGTCGTTGTGTCTTTGGTTAAGGCACTTAACCCTAAGTTGCTCCAGGGAAAATGTCCCTGTGCTTAATGTGCATAAGAGCGTCAGCTAAATGACTAAAATGTAGAGACTAGGATTCAAGGGCTTTTTCCCAGGAAATCTTGAATGAGTATATTTAGACCACAACAGCTTAAGACACTGTAGGGATACTATAATCTCTGTTTCTATTGGTTATCACGACAGTACTAGGTGAGTGTACCAGAAAGTGTGCGTGCTTTTGCAGTCTTTGTGTGGTTTTGCTGTTTGTGTGTGTGGAGCTGAGCTGTGAGTGTTGCCACTGCAGTGTGTGTGACTGTGCGTTGGCAGGATAAAGTAGGGCACGGGGAGGAGAGGACTGGAGCGGGCGGGCGGGCGGCGGGTGGGCAGGCTGACGGGACAGCTGCATTGCAGACGGCCCTTGAGGGAGTGGGAGTGAATTTTCCCAGGCAGGCGTGATGCGGTGCGACGGAACCTGTGTATCCCTCCGCCATTCATTCATACAGTACAGTCACTCTATGCCTCATTGACCCATTCATAGAACCAGTACACGAAGGACTAGCTACCCAGAACCCACATTTACACAACCAGTCCAGGAAAGACGGTCTAACTACACAGACTCCACATTTACACAACCAGACCAGGAAAGACGGTCTAACTACACAGACTCCACATTTACAAAACCAGACCAGGAAAGACAGTCTAACTACACAGACTCCACATTTACAAAACCAGTCCAGGAAAGACAGTCTAACTACACAGACTACACATTTACAAAACCAGTCCAGGAAAGACGGTCTAACTACACAGACTCCACATTTACACAACCAGTCCAGGAAAGACGGTCTAACTACACAGACTCCACATTTACAAAACCAGACCAGGAAAGACAGTCTAACTACACAGACTACACATTTACAAAACCAGTCCAGGAAAGACTGTCTAACTACACAGACTCCACATTTACTGTACACAACCAGACCAGGAAAGACTGTTTAACTATACAGACTCCACATTTACACAATCAGTCCAGGAAAGACTGTCTAACTACACAGACTCCACATTTACTGTACACAACCAGTCCAGGAAAGACTCTAACTATACAGACTCTACATTTAAACAACCAGTCCAGGAAAGACTGTCTAACTATACAAACTTCACATTTACACAATCAGTCCAGGAAATACTGTCTAACTACACAGACTCTACATTTACTGTAAACAATCAGTCCAGGAAAGACTGTCTAACTACACAGACTCCACATTTACATAACTAGTCCAGGAAAGACTGTCTAACTACACAGACTCTACATTTACTGTAAACAATCAGTCCAGGAAAGACTGTCTAACTACACAGACTCCACATTTACATAACCAGTCCAGGAAAGACTGTCTAACTACACAGACTCCACATTTACACAACCAGTCCAGGAAAGACTGTCTAACTACACAGACTCCACATTTACACAACCAGTCCAGGAAAGACTGTCTAACTACAC
>JACXGM010022914.1:0-16466 GCA_016801145.1 Umbra pygmaea | reverse complement strand
CTGACCATTACAGACCTAGTGTATATTAATCCTGACTGTTACAGGTTTATAATGTCTCTGACCATTACAGACCTAGTGTATATTAATCCTGACTGTTACAGGTTTATAATGTCCCTGACCATTACAGACCTAGTGTATATTAATCCTGACTGTTACAGGCCTATATTAATATTGTCTGTTACAGGTCTATTTGAATCCTGACAGATACCAACCTGTATTAATATTGACTGTTAGAGACCTATATTAATCCTGATTGTTACAGGACTCTATTAATCTTGTTTGATACAGGCCTATATTAATCCTGGCTGTTTTAAGAGTATTTTAACCCTGACTGTTACAGGCCTGTACTAATCCTAGGCATTACAGACAAACTGTTTATTAATCCTGATTGTTAGAGAATTACATTAATCCTGACTCTTACATGCCTATGTTATTTTTGACAGTTACATGCCTATATTAATCCTGATTGTTACATGCCTATATTAATCCTGACTCTTATTGGCCTATATTAATACTGACTCTTATTTGCCTTCAGTCAAGTTTTGGTTGTTTGTTTTGCAACAAGGAACAAGTAACTTTGTAAAAATGACAGTTCTGCCAATCCTTTACTATGTCAACCGTAAAATCGCCAGTAAAAACCCCTAAATAAATTAGATGTGATGTAGCCCATTTTCATCTCCTGTCACCATCTCATCCTTCAACAATCATTGTGACCTTTAAAGTCTGTTTAACTGGTCTTCACCGCTTACACTACGCCAGACTACAGGTGAATGCCTTCTCTTCCTTAGTTCAAGCCTCACCATCTGCCACCCCAATAATAACATACGCTCTGGTGGAAATCTCATTCTGGTCACTCCTAAACCCTAAACACTTTCTCCATCCGCCTTTCACAGCCAATGACTGGAACGAATTGCAAAAGACCTTTCATCGTGGCATATTTATCATACCTCAATCCTCCGAAAGCAAACAGAGAGGCTTCTGATCGTTGCAGCCACTGAATCCATCAAACATACACGTGTTTGGCTATAGAGTACTTTTATTGTTATTGCCTTTATATTCCCTTCTTATTAGTCTTTCTTTCTCTCTGTTTTTATTTTGCTCATTATTCATGGGGTTTGTGTATTGTCTGATGGTTCTCAATTGAACAAGAAAAATAACTTTGTTTTGTAGTGTTGCAGTGCCACTTAGAAAGTAGTGCTCTTCATAGGGAATAGGATGCCATTTGGAATGTGTGAAAGTAGCCCATTTGTGCATGCTCAGGATGACTTGTTTTTGCAATTTATAATTTGGGAAATGTTGATATAATTTTATATGGTTCATACTTTAGATAAAGGACATGCTTTATGACTACTCATGGTTTCCGCCCTGTGTAAATAAGAATACTCTGTTACATAATTTACTGAAATTGAACGATTTGGAACCTTTTCTACAGGGCAGAAGATTATTTGTAGATAGTATATCAGTTTATTTGTACATAACATCAGTTGTGTTATTTTATAATAAAAAACAAGTTATCAAATCGAGCAACAGGTGCGCCAAGTAGCTGCAGCATAATAAATTCCTGCGTTATCAGAAAATGAAAAGGAAAACATTAGCTAGCTTTGGTCCAAGTACCGCGTTCGGTTGTACTCTCCACTAACGGAACGACGCCCTAACCTTGGACATTAGCCTACAGCTGTCTAAATTAAGTCTAATATCTCATGACATGTTTAAAAACTGTTGGAATATTTTGCGGGCCAATGTTTATGAATGGGCTTTTTCTGCCGAATGTTGGGCAACGAATTGTGCGGAAGGAAGAGGACGAAAGAATCGTCGAAACGCGAGCAGACAAGACATTGATTCGCTTGACTGTTGACTCATAATAAAGAAAGTGGGTGGGTGTGACAGCGTCCGTGCGTGCATCCGTGTGTCTGTCCTTCTGCGCGCAACATGTACTTCACACTTTCTGCCTGCTCCTGGAAAACTAGTCAACCGTCACATTTCACAAATTGAGGGTCTACGATTTAATACAAGATTGTTTTACAAACGTAGCCTACAAAACAAATATTTTGAGGTGAGTACAACTTTATTTGCACACTTATTTTGCATGCCTGTACATTTATCTTTTGTAAAATCGCAGGTAACTTTAGAAATAACATACAATAGCCTGAGAAGTAATCAGCAAAATGAAAGGAAAAGTTACAAGTCATGCAAACCTGATAGTAAATCCATTTGGAAGTAGAGAACATATTGGTTGCTTATTTCACATGTGGTCCGTTAAATGGATAATTATATAAAACACAATACACTTTGCTTCCTTTATAGTAGAATGTATTATTTTATTTGTACATAACATATTTGAAAGTTGGTTGTTCACATTAAAATACATGTTAAAATAGCTTGTTTTTTGCGTTTTGAATTGCCAAGTGGATATACGTTCTGTATTTCTGTGTCTCGGTAGGGGAATCCTTCTTCCCAGGGAGAACCCTCTTGTTTTATAGAAAGAATAGATTCCATAACCTATGTTTAGACAACACAATAAATGTCATGGTTTTCACTATAAATCCAGACATTGTTGGATCTTGTTGTTGTACTCTCTTTGTTCACAAAGCCACAATATGTTAGCTGCAGAGATGAGGCAAATCTGTTATATATACAAACTGAAAACTAAATATTGAGTTAATGGTTGGATTCCATGTGTCTGTGTAAACACCCACTGGTTGAAAACAGTTTCAGATAGAGATTATGCTTGTTCTGTGTAAACCATAACATCTATAACAAGAAAATGACATTATGATCTGTTTTGTTTATGCAAGTATAGTCACAGTAGTATATACATACATTTATGTCGGTGACATTTAATGAATAAAACAAGTTACCATTTAATGTTAGTTGTTTATATTTATTTGAAAAAAAAGATAAACCACACAGATAACACAAACAGTATGATATATATCTCAGAGGGGTTGTACAATATCAAACCAGGAACAACAAAACATTTTTTACAGGTAATCGTTTTCCTGTCTTTGAAAAAAAAGCACTGTGGATAGATGTATTCACATGTGGCCTATTTCACAAAGATGTCTCAGTTCCAAATGGCACCTTATTCCCAATATAGTGCCCTCTTTTAACCAGAGCTCTATGAGTCTTTGTCAAAAGTAGTGTGCTACAAATGACTAGATTACCATTTGGAGCACGGACAATATGTGTGATAGGACTGGCTAGGACTTCAACCCAGTATTATGAGGTCAAGAAACAAGTTTTGTCTGGGCATGTAGTGGTAGCTGGTCTGTGCCCAATGCATCCTCAATACTCATATGATTATAGGAACAATATAGGAAAACCAACCTTAATTTGGAGCCCTGTGTGGATAGTTTACTTCAGAATTACATGTTTTTTTCCCATTATTTCAGCAATGATCTTTAGATTCACAACAGTAGGTTCAGTAATAAGACATCACTCACATACACTACAAAAAGATCTGCAAGTAATGAAGCATTTTACTTTGACAAAGGTGTATTATATAGATGTAATTCTTGGTGCCAATACCCACTTTTGCACTATTACAAAATATGTATTAGACTCAGTGATTGATTGTAGGTTTCTATCAACAGTCAGCTTAAGGTCTGTAAGGTCTCTGTAAATATGAGCAAATAACTCGTCAAGGCACTAAGATTGGTAGAATGATTTGAGTTGGAATTGATTAAATAACTCTAAGGAAACACATGCAATAGAGCCTGTGCCGTTTAGATACTATTTTTAACAGGGCTTTTCTTCTCAAGGTAACACAATTGTTGACATTATTTTTCACTTTGAAATAAAGTCAATGCAGTTTATAGGTCCGTCTCCAAAGCAACCAAATCAAGGTCTGTTTATTCGATCCAGTGTTTCCAAAATAGCCGAGCTTTCATACATTATGACTGTGACTGTTAAACCACATAAAGCTGTGAGGCAACACAAATGAAAACATGCAGAAGAGATGAGTGACTTGAAATAGAAGAACAAATAACAAGAACATTTTCTTCATTTTTGTTTGGTTGATTAGGAAATACCAACTCTTACCAAATATTCTATCACCTCAGCAACAGCTAACGAGAGTGCCTGCATTAATTCTGACCCCCATGTAGTGCACTACATAGGGCATAGAGTGTCATTTGTGCCTACTGGAAGGTGAAGAGGGTAGAGTCTGGTACCACACTGGTACGGCTGGACAGGAAGTTAAATGTTAAACAACAATGCTTATTGTCCAGCCTCATGGACACCTGTGAAATAAAGACCTTTAAATATCAAGCTCTTTACCCCAGAACTCTGCTCTTACCAGGGTCTGGCTAATCTCATCCACCCAGCTGGCTCCCTTTGGAGCCTGGGAACGAGGTTAGGTTCTGGCCCCCTTCCAGACCGTGGTGTGATGACCTGGGATGGATGAATGTAGAAACAGGTAAAAACAGGTTTTTAAGAAATGCTACCCTATTTGCTATGTACTGCCATAGCACACTCATGTCACTGTATTATGCACTGGGAAGAAAATGATTGGCCGATACCAATAGACAACAGTGATTTAACTCAATGGTCTAATGCTGGAACTGATGTATTGTCATTTCTGTACCTGTGTGCCCTAATTTGCTTCTGATGATGGTTCTAATTTATCAAATTTCTTTAACATTTTATAAAATATGATATAATATTCAATACATTTTCATAAAAAATGTGTTGTTATTACTTTTCTTTGCCTATAATCATGTGCTATTGATTACTGGCTGATATGTCAGTGCCTCCTTATTGTCTACAGTCGTGGTCAAAAGTTATGCGAATGATACAAATACTATTTTCCACAAAGTCTGCTGCCTCAATGTTGATGATGGTAATTTGCATATACTCCAGAATGTCATGAAGAGTGATCAGATGAATTGCAAATAATTGCAAAGTCTCAAAGTTCTCATAAAAATAAACTTAACCCCAAAAGAACATTTCCACTACATTTCAGCCCTGCCACAAAAGGAACAGCTGCCATCATATCAGGGATTGTCTCATTAACACAGGTGAGTGTTGATGAGGACAAGGCTGGAGATCACTCTGTCATGCTGACTGAGTTAGAATAACAGACTGGAAGCTTTAAAAGGAGGGCGGTGCTTGAAATAATTTGTTGCCCTCTGTCAAGCATGGTTACCTACAAGGAAACATGTGCTGTCATCCTTGCTTTGCACAAAATGGCCTTCACAGGCAAGGATATTGCTGTTTAGGAGATTGCACCTAAATCAACCACTTCCCAGATCATCGAGAACTTCAAGTAGAGAGGTTCAGTTGTTGTGAAGAAGGTGTCAGGGCGCCCAAGAAAGTCCAGCAAGTGACAGGACCATCTCCTAAAGTTGATTCAGCTGTGGGATTGGGGCACCACCATCTGCACTCACAGTGAGGCGAAGAATTTAGGAGGAAGATCTTGTGTCAAAAAGGGCATCAAAGAAGCCACTTCTCTACACGAAAAACATCAGGGACAGACTGATATTCTGCAAAAGGTACAGGGATTGGACTGCTGAGGACTGGGGTAAAGTTATTTTCTCTGATGAATCCCCGTTCCAATTGTTTGGGCCATCTGGAAAACACCTTGTCCGGAGAAGACAAGGTGAGCGCTACCATCAGTCCTGTGTCATGACAACAGTAAAGCATCCTGAGACCATTCATGTGTGGGGTTGCTTCTCAGCCAAGGGAGTGGGCTCACTCACAATTTTACCTAAGAACACAACCATGAATAAAGAATGGTACCAACACATCCTCTGAGAGCAACTTTTCCCAACCATCCAAAAAAAGTTTGGTGATGACCAGTGCCTTTTCCAGCATGATGGATCACCTTGCCATAAGGTTAAACTGCTAACTAAGTGGTTCAGGGAACAAAACATTGACATTTTGGTTCCATTGCTAGGAAACTCCCCAGACCTTAATTCCATTGAGACAGTGGACAAAAAAAATTCTGACAAACTCCAAGTATTGAGTATGCAAAAATGGGCTGCCATCAGTCAGGATGTGGCCCAGAAGTTCATTGAAAGCATGCCAGGACGGATTGCAGAGGTCTTGAAAAAGAAGAGTCAACACGGCAGATATTGACTCTTTGCATAAACGTCGTGTAATTGTCAATAAAAACCTTTGACACTTATGGAATGCTTGTAATTAAACTTCAGTATACCATAGTAACTACTGACAAAAAGATTTAAGAACACTGAAGCAGCAAACTTTGTGGAGACCAATACTAGTGACATTCTCAAAATGTTTGACCACGACTGTATAATGAACCACGTTAATAATGGTTGATTATCATTCATTCTTTGTAGGTACAGAAATCTCTGGGAATTTTACTCTGGGAAAAGACATGGACAGGATGACTGTGATTGGTCCCGCCATTTGTAACATCTCTGACATCATGTAAAGAGATTTGGACGGAATGAAACAAGAAAGGAATTATATGCAAAGCCATAGAAATGTAATAAACAGACAGGTTTGATTTTTCAAGCCTGTTCTGTTCATTGTGGTTTTATGTGCACATCTCACAGACAACCAGTGCATGGCCCAAAAAAAGTGTTAGACAGCCATGATGGATTCTATTCAGTCTACGCCTGGAGTTCTCACAGACAGGTACATACTGTAAGCAACATCTTTGTGTGTATAATGAGAAGTTATATACAGTGTGATCCAAACCGGAGCAGGAGGTTCGACTCCTGAATGTTAAATGCAGTGATTACTTAAAATTGCTTTAGATTAAATAATCTGTTAATTTGCATATATTATGAGCACCTGTCAGGCACCGCACAGCTGCATCATAGTAGATAAAAGTTTGACTGCTGCTTGCAACATACAGTAATGCCCTTGGGTCCAGCAGAGGGCAGCAGAAATTGGCTCAACACTGCAGATGGTGGATGGGTGGAACATGGACTGCGTTGTCTTGTCACAGCCCAGCTAACTCTTGTGTTAGGTCAGCGGGCTACGTGGTTGTTGGCAAGGGAATGCAATCTCCTCCAGCTAATATTTTTTACAGTTTGATCGGTGGCAAGGCTATAATCACAAATTAATTGTTTAACACGGGTGAATGAAATTTTATAACACGGGTTTGACAGAAAATTCGCTTTGCGCCGTATAACACGCTCTGAGCTGTGGTATATTGGCCATGTATTACATACCCTTGTGTCGTGTGGTTTACATATGCGATGGAACCCTAATGAAGACAGCAAAGCTATCAAAACATTGACTCTGAGAGATGGGAATGTGCAGCTTGTCTTTTGTTTTTCACCTAGGTACTTCAACAGCACTTGGAGAGACCCATCCCACCAGATCCAACCTTCAATATCCACCTCAACTGATCCCATCGAGCATCATAGCAGCTTCCACAACGCCCTACTAGGTGTGGATGTGTGTGCGCGTCCTTCATCTGAAAGCCAGAAGAAACCACTCTAACCTCTGGACAATTACATTTCTATTATCTCCTCTTTCCTAGGTGTACCCCTGGGCTTCCTGTGCTTTCTAACCGTCTTCATGAACATCTTGGTACTCTACGCTGTAAAGAAGGAGCGGACACTCCACACTGTAGGAAACCTCTACATCGTCAGTCTGTCTGTGGCGGACCTCATTGTGGGAGCCACTGTGATGCCCCTCAACCTGGTCTACCTGCTGGATGACCAGTGGAGGCTAGGGAGGGTCGTCTGCCAGTTCTGGTTGATCATGGACTACGTAGCCAGTACAGCCTCCATCTTTAGTCTGTTCATCCTCTGTCTGGATCGCTACCGCTCCGTTCACGAGCCGCTGAGGTACCTGAAGTATCGGACCCGTGGGAGGGCCAGCATTATGATCTCTGGGGCCTGGATCTTGTCCATGATGTGGATTATTCCTATCCTAGGGTGGCGCTCCTTCGCTCAGGTCGATCGTAAACCAGAGATGGACAATAAGTGTGACACGGATTTCCGGTTTGTTACATGGTTTAAGGTCCTGACCTCAGTGTTTAACTTCTATGTTCCCTCTCTGTTAATGCTCTGGTTCTACTCGCGGATCTACATGGCTGTGAGACAACACTTCAGAGAGAGGGAGAAGATTATTAATCCCACAGATTCTGGGGCAGAACACCGGACAGGACACCAAGTGCAAACAGGAAAAAGACAAGGCAAGTCTTCTAAAAAGGAAAAGAAGGAAAAACACTGTCACTTGGATCAGTACACTTTAGATCAGCTGTATAGCTCCACCGACACAGTTGAAACCAATGCTCCCCGAGAACCCAAGTCTGAAAAATATTCTAAAATGGGTAATTCGTTAGTCAGAGTGACAAAATGTCAGAAAAGAACTGTGAAAGACAAAATGAAGAGAAGGACTTTGTCTTTTCAAGACAAGAACTCAGACTCTGACATCCCTTTAAATTTGTCGTCACTTGCTCTAGGCTTCACACCGTCGGAGGACCACAATGTGCAGAAATATTACATATCAGTGAGTGACAGTGACATCGCCGTGCCACCCAACTCGGTGGCTGGGGTCTGCGAGATCACAGATGTGGAGAAATACACCATGTTGTACAACCAGGATTACAACCAGTCTCACAAAGCAGACACACCACATTGGCCCCAGGAGGACACGGAGCACGGGGAAGGTACTAATCCAGACCCGAAAGCCAACGCTGTGACTCTGAAACAGACATGGCAGAAGTTTTGCGCCCAGTCTTGCGAACGCATCCAGGGCCTGCAGGTACATAAGGAGCATAAAGCAGCAAAGCAGCTGGGCTGTATTATAGCTGGCTTCATGTTGTGCTGGATCCCATATTTCATAGCATTCATGGTGATGGCCTTCTGTCAGTCTTGTGTTCATCACAACCTTCATATGTTCACGATATGGCTTGGCTATATCAACTCTACATTGAATCCATTCATTTACCCACTCTGCAATGACAATTTCAAAAAGGTGTTCAAAAAGATCCTACACATTCATCTGTGATGAAAGGTTTTTTTAACAGTGGCTCTTCAGTTATTTAGCTGCTTTAACCTATGTGTCCTTGGATGTTAGGTGACTGCAATTTGGTATGTAGAATTTGTAACGTTTATTGAACATAATGCTTATTTATTGTAGTCCTGTATATTTTTGCAGACTGTATCAAACACAGCCTGTAACATCACTGTTCACAATCTACGGTAAATGCCATAATGTAACTGCCAACAGAGACAATGGAGAGAGAACAAGTCTATCAATGCCATTACAGTGTATGTTTCAGTATGTGTGTAAGTAATTGGCTGCTCCCTACTGCTGACTGGTTGGAGATGTGATCACATGAACAACAGGTATGAACAGCCAATAACCAATGGGGTCATCAGAAGGGATCAGTCAATGAAGTTGTAAGGCCTCCCATTGGACTAAACATAAAAGGTGGATGTCTATATCAGGGATGTTCATGCTAGAGTGCATGTGTTCCCTATTATGTCATCTAACCATTTCTAGAATTGCAACTTTTATTATTATTCTGATTGGTTGAAAGCTGGGGTATTTGTAAGCAATATGTGTGGTATATTGCCAGTATACCATGGTTAAGCTGTTTTTAAGAAAAAACATATCGCTAAAGGCTTGGACACATTGCTTAGCCGTGGTATATTTGTATAAATCGGAAACCCCTGAGATGCATTATTGCTTTTATAAACCAAGGGAACAAGTGTTGTGATGCCATGACATTCAGGATTCATTAAACCACGAGACTGTATATCATGGGTGGTACATTTTGTCATGTTTTACTCTTCTATATGTTTGCTTACAAGGGTAATAATAACAATAACAATAAGGCATCTTGGGGGTTTGTGTTATATGGCTGATATTCTACGGCCTAGCGCCGTGATCCAGGAACACTGCGATGCATTGTGACTATGAACAGCTCTTAACTGAACAATACTAGCCATAGACCACAACCCATTGTGTCATATTGCTTCGTTCAAACAAATGCACAAGACAGTTTTTAAATACAACCTGCCTCACAGTTATTCCACATTGTGATGGATCAGTGGTTCTACACTTGAGCAGAGTTACTTTAAGGAGCACCATCTGACTGTTAACTTGCCTGCTGTACCGTGTACATATGGAACACTGGTCAGTTTTCCATTTTCATCATCCTGTTTACTTGATTTTTTATTTCTGATTGTATTTGTGAATTGGTTATTACTGTGAACTTTCTTGTTTAATATTGGATTTATTTATTTAGCCAGATGTATTGTTTAGCAACAACACATATTTCCCTACAACTGAGATCTGCATAAATGTGTCTGTGACCAACACAACTTTAAAAGTTCTAACCATAGATGTCCATCTTTGGTGAAACGGTTCTTAAACCAGGCATTCCAGGGGGTTTTCATTTAGTATTATCTCGTTTGAATAAGTGCTGTATCAGTAATTTTCAATAAAACTGTCTTCACTGGTGTGGTCTGTTATGGATGAATAGGCAATGCAACTGTTATACGTTCTGTTCGAAAAATATTTACCCAGTTAGTTATCCAAAGTATTTCTGACATTTGGCTTGATTTGAGTGGGAGTATTGTACTTTAAACAAACTTGCACATCGTATTGTACTTTAATCAGAGCTCACAAGAAGGTAATATGTTAACTTTTTAAAATATTTTTTATAATTGATAAACTGAATGAAATGCATAGCAAACTATCTATGTAAACAACTAGTTCAGAACTTTTTAACTGTGGTGTGTTATTCTGAGCTGAGGTCATGGTCTTAATTTACTGTTATTCATTGGCATTTCAAATCTGGATACATTCTTTACCATTAAACGTGAGGATATTTTAAGACTGTGCGAAACGATGTCTGTCCAAATTGATAGCCACGTGTAGGACTGCCTAGTCTATTTAATGTGAATAACTGCGCACGGTACTTCATAGGATACCGACACACAAGCAATTCCACAAAATCTGAGTTGTCAAAATCAGACAAGAGTACAAAGTCGATCATCCAACAAAACTTTTACAAATTGCACAGTCCGGGTGGTACGAAATGAGCCAAAGAAATATCAGAAAGGAAAGACAGAGAAAACATTTATAGATTAGTAGCAAATTGAGATTGGTGCTTTGTACTAGAGGCCAGTCTGTCCATCAGAGGAAGTCAGGTGTACCGTAAATGGAATGTGGCACAACAAGAAATGTCTCTGGAAGATGGTACATGATCATTAGCATTTCCCAAAGACACGTAGGAGTTCTGCTCTTTAGCCTTATTTTAAGGACTTTATGTGTGTTTGAGTACAGTTTTTTTTGTCATTGACGTTACATCTATTCCTGCAGTGAGCTAGAAAGACGGCGTGCTGTGGTGACTGTGTTTACAACAGTTCAGCTAATGTTAGCTAGCATAACTAACTGGTTAGCCCGGTAGTTCATTTCGGAGAACTAACAATATGAGAAGTGGAGCCTACAAGTTTTTGTCGGTTTTTTCATGCCTAATTGTTTGCGGCTTTATGTTCATGTTTTGGTTTTTCGTTTTTTACTCCATAATTGACAACCGGGTTTGAGTTCATGAAGCTAGCTAGTTACCCAACATAGCCAGTCGGCAAAGCACAGAAGCCTTTTCCCCCTCAAAGCAACCCATACGGCAATCTGTAATCATGACTACGAGTCAGTAACCAAACGGTTCATCAAAAGATTCCCACTAGTCTTAAAAAGAACAAATAACAGCATGAGACAAACCCGGAACCAGCTGGTAAACCACCGTACCCAGAGTGCATTTCGTTACGTCATCTTTTGTGTCACATGATTTGAATAAGGAAGAGAGGTTTATTTGGGTAAGTTTACTACAGGAAAACCTGTAATTAACATGAGAAGAACCTAATTCTAATTCTTAACAACTTTGTGTATCTATGGACACTGACACAGCTGTGTAATCGACTCCACCGTGAAAGGTCAGTTACTTTAGCTGACTTAGCTGTTCTGTCATGATGTGGCGTCTAATGTCAAGCAGCACGTTGATGTAACTGCGCTACGTGTGAAACTGACTGACAGCTGGCTGCTGTTCTCATTTTATTGAAACTACAACTTCTGTGTAATCCAGATCAGATTCACGTGTGACTACTCTATATTCAAAAGGCAGAGGTTCCAGTAGTTCAGGAGTAAATGTGGCCACTGAGTTGACCAGTTCCAGTTAGAAGATGGATTCGATTTTGGTGTCGTCATCGTCTCTAGGGTCTGATCTATTCCTTATAACCGCTTTTATGTAGATTGAGGGGGAGGCTGCAAGGGTTGTTTGTTCCAGGGCAAATAGGTGGGGAGACTATATTGCATTATCAGCATGCTGTTTTCCAGGGGCAAGGGGGAGTGAGGGGTTGATTATGGGTAAATGGGAAGAAACAGGGTGTCCTACATCCGGTGAGACTAGAATTGGGCAGACAAGGTTTGAAGCAGGCTACATAGGGTTTTCTTGAGGACCTCTGAATATCTCTTTCTATCTCTCTCTGTCTTTATGTTAGGTTTGATTTTTGGACTCTTATTTTAATCTCAGCCCAACTTTTTGATTCATGTTTAGATACATGGTTTGTGACAATGTTATGTAAATCCATATGAATTATAAATCCAATCTCATAGGCATTCCTGCCATGATTCAAGTTGTGTTGTCTTACATTGTGCTCAATCGTTAGAGTAGATACCTGGAAACTAACTTCTGATTTTGGTCTGCCTAATCCTATGTGTTGTTCTGTAATGGATCACTCAATGATATCTCGCACCTGGGAAAGTGTGCATGCAAAGACACGACATTTCCATTAAAACTCTGTCTTGAAGATTTTTGGGTGTTCTGCCAACACATCTAGTCACACAATAGTGTTTTGATAAAACTAACTAGCTAATAATTACACTACAGCAGTTTCTTAGTAATAATTGAGAAACTAGTTTTGAATCCCCAAATTATTACTGATATGCTAATGATGATGTAGCCTCAATTATGTAGCTAAAGCAGTTTCTGAAATTGGTTTCAATCAGGAACAGTCATCTCACCAGAAGTGACATGTCGGCTCTCTTACTTTTGTTGTCTTTTTGTCTGTCATCATTTCATCTCTTTTTTTTAACGTACTCTCTGCTTTTCCTCTCAACTGTGCCATCTCACACAATCTAATCTCATACTTTTTTCCTGCCCCTCATATCTTCAATATAGATTGTATCTGAGCATCAAGGACTGAGCATCAAGGACCAGGAGTCGTGATAGTGATGGCTGCTGTGTCCAGAGACAAAGACAGTGCTGATCAGAAGCTTCAGTTTGCTCCATTCTCCAGCGCTTTAGAGGCAGGCTTCTGGCATCAGCTCACTCAGAAGAAACTTAACGACTACCGACTGGACGAAAGCCCCAAGAATATCAAAGGCTACTATTACAATGGTGAGTTCATTACTGGGTCATTTAAGTGATTTAATTAAATTTGATGTTTGAAGGAACCTGACATGTTTAAAAATGCATACTTTCTTTACTCATTCATTACTTAGTTTGTAAAGACTTTGAGTAAAAATATTTTGGAAGTTCTGACCTGATGCTATTTTCCTGCATTCTAGAACACACATTTGAAATCCATATTAACACAGACTTTTGAAATTCTAAAGAACGCTGGTGTATGTAAAATTTGTCTTTGTATAGACTTATTTTAAGTTAGAATATTTAGAATATTTTTAGAGAGTAGAGACAGTTTGTTTAATAGTATTTTTCTGGAAGGCACTGTCTGTGCTGTTCAACATGAGACCACGATGACATGAATCGATATGAACTGCTGTTAGTCTGTAATATCTAGTGTTTATTTAATTGTCTTATCTTTAGTCAATTGAAGAAAAAAGGTATGTGCAATTGAGTAGAACTGCACTGTTGTGTGTTTTAAAATTATAATTGTTCCTGGGAGAGTAGCTTGCCCCCCCATTGCGTTTACAGTTTTTCACCCACCTCCAAACTGTCTGGACACTGTTACCAGGAGGTTCACACCTGTAATTGGCACCTGGGTAAAAAGTTATTCCCAGACTTCCAGTTCCCTCCAGAATTATTGGCCCCTTTGGTACCGATGAGCAGTAAAGGAACTAGGCTGTGCATAAATTATTATATTTTTTATCAATTTGATCAGAAACCCAGAATATCAGAGAAATGTAACCTTTAATTTATGTATACTATAGAAAGGTTATGAACATATAGGCTATGAAAAAATATTACACCCAAAATAAGAGAAATAGTATTACCTTAAAGGTAGAATTTAGAATTTGAGTTGTAACATTGGAATTACTTTCTTTTCACAGCTAACCAGCTTACAAACTCTGTAAAAACTGTATTGCTTGAATTTTTTAAAAATTCCAGAAAAAAAAGTATATTGGATTATGAATCCCTACATTATGCAATGCTTTGTAACTCAAAAATATGGTTTTAACATTAGCATAGCTCCACAACAGCTGCTCAAATGAGAATGTGACTAAAACGCATAAATGATATTAAAGACGGCGTTTGCTTATTGAGGAAGACTGTGGAATCACATCTCATGATGTGTCCTTAATGAAATTCCTGTTTAAATTACAAAATATGCTTTGCATAGTGTTTGAAATCATTGTCTGATCTAGATTTCTTGTTTTACATATTTTGGAAGCTGATACCTGAAAGAGAATGTACTGTAATTTTGTTTTTAGTCTGTCAAAATAAACACAGCATGCATTTAAGGTCAACCTGTTCAAAGGTGATTGATTGGTAGCTTATTTACCTTAAAACAGGTGATCCAGTTGGTCTTCCCACTCGTCTGACGTTGGAGTTCAGTGCGTTTGAAGCGTAAGTTTTATCACTTTCTCACTAATAGAACATTGTTGTATTGTGTTCTGTAATGGTACTTGTTTGTTGATTGCCATAATAATAATAATAATAATAATAATAATACAAAGAATTCACTTAAAGGTTTCCTTTCATGTATAGGGTCTGCTCATATGAAATAAACACTTTAGTATATGACATACAAGGGACTTTCCTAAATTTTGGAGCAGATCAACACCTGAGAGTTTTCCGACTGGTAAAGTTGATCACTTGTTCCATGCTTTAGGGATGGCCCCTCTCCGGCCCGGTGCTGTCCCGTTACAGGGACTCTTTACAACACCAATACTTTAGAGGCCTTCAAGACCTCTGACAAGAAAGCACTACTAGAACAACAGTCCAAGGAGGTAGGGCCCGCTAGGGGTATTTACACTCAGTTATTAAAAATTATTATGTAATAAAAATTACAGTTATATAGGACACTGTCTTAAATAGGTAGAATATGCTGTATAATATACCATTTGCTTTTTCATAGTAAGGCCAATGTGTTTCTAGCGCTAAGTGGGGCAAATACAGAATGACTTATCCCAATACATATTACCACATTCGGGTCATTGGGGACCAGAGGAAATGTATGGACATTTCCCTGCGATTAAAAATGTCTTGTTATTTTTGTGTTGATTAAATTATTGTATGTTATCTCTACCTTTAATGTGTTAATCTAAGTAATATCTGTAGCTTTGTTTAATGTGTTCTTTAATATCAGTTATATCTACAGCTAGGTTTAATGTGTTGTATTTATTTATTTCAGGTTTAATTAACAGGGACAATGCACATTAATAATACATATATTAATATCTGTAGCTTTGTTTAATGTGTTCTTTAATATCAGTTATATCTACAGCTAGGTGTAATGTGTTGTATTTATTTATTTCAGGTTTATTTAACAGGGACAATGCACATTAATAATACATACAAAAATGTAAAATAGGTCAGAATTAGCCGAAAGGCTATTTTACATCTGTTGTACATACAGGTTTAACCCAATACAAAAAGAATGACTAGAGCAACTAATAAACAAGAACAGTTGGTCAATATCCATATCAGCATCATATCAGTTATAACTACAGCTATGTTTAACGTATTATTGAATATCAGTTATGTCTACAGCTATGTTTAACCTGTTATTTAATATCAGTTATATCTACAGCTATGTTTAACCTGTTATTTAATATCAGTTATATCTACAGCTATGTTTAACATGTTATTTAATATCAGTTATGTCTACAGCTATGTTTAACGTGTTATTTAATATCAGTTATATCTACAGCTATGTTTAACGTATTATTTAATATCAGTTATATCTACAGCTATGTTTAACCTGTTATTTACTATCAGTTATATCTACAGCTATGTTTAACATGTTATTTAATATCAGTTATGTCTACAGTTATGTTTAACGTGTTATTTAATATCAGTTATATCTACAGCTATGTTTAACGTATTATTTAATATCAGTTATATCTACAGCTATGTTTAACGTGTTATTTAATATCAGTTATATCTACAGCTATGTTTAACCTATTATTTAATATCAGTTATATCTACAGCTATGTTTAACGTATTATTTAATATCAGTTATATCTACAGCTATGTTTAACGTGCTATTTAATATCAGTTAAATCTACAGCTATGTTTAACGTGTTATTTAATATCAGTTATATCTACAGCTATGTTTAACGTG
>JACXGM010022913.1:0-16468 GCA_016801145.1 Umbra pygmaea | reverse complement strand
GCCCCTTGATGGCTGGATGAGAGAGGCTAAGATAGCATTGTCATTTACATTAATTACACAGGGGAATAAATTAGATTATACAAAATACAGGGTGCAGATCTTTAGAGTAACAACTTAAGTATATGTACAGTTAGTGCAATAGTGCAACATAAGTCTGCATTTAGAGAGGTAGATTAATTGGTGCTAACTGTTGATCATAACTGTACAAATGAAAAAAAAAATATATATATAATGTGCAGATTGGTGCGTGCAAAGGCACCATAGGGCAAAAAGTAAGGGACTAGATCAAATGGGCAGTGGTAGTGTGAGAGGGGAGGGTCAGGATGTGCAGTGATCAGACAGAAGCTCTGAGTTTGGTTACACTTTATTTGGAGAGTCCAAAATTCCAACTGTAGGTGTTCTACAGCTAGTTTGTTTATGATATCACTTTCAACAAACTATCTGTTGATAAGCAACTAATTGTGAAAGATCAAGTGAATGAACAATGAAGCCCTTTTTCTATGGTCCATTTTGCTCATTCCAAGGGTGCCAATATTAGTAGGGGCTACTTTACATATAAGCTGTTGCAACTGAAGTAGAGATCATGTAATTTCCATAATTTTTATGTATGTCTGGTGTTACAGAAGACACGATATGATTAAATACTAGTCAATGTTATTCAGTGTCCATTAACCAACAGCAGCAACCTTTTCTGCACCATCTCTCATTTATGAAGGCGCACACCATTCTCCCTCGACTTGGCTGGAAGTTGCTATTCTATTGTGGTGCATCAGGGAAAACCCATCCAGCTCTATGAAAATATTGTCTATCAGCCAGGTTTCCGAAAAAAACACATTATGCTTTTCATGCTCTGTTGGTAGGATAGTCCTGCTCATAGGTCATTCATCTCATTCTGCAGATATTGACCATTAACCGGATCGATGGAAGGACAGGTTCCGTCTTCTCCTTTCTTCAGTTTAATTTGTAGAGTAAAGTGACCTGACTGTGCAAAACATTTCATCATAAACACCATTGAAAACATAACTAGATCGTATTAAGAGTCAGAAGCTCGCAGAACATCAGCCAGGCAGACCCCAGTCATCTTGTAAATGTCTGTGCATTGTATGTTTATGTACTGTTTTTGTGCACTCTGTGTGTTTGCATGTAGTATGTGTGGTATCCATATTCCATGACTGCTGCCAGATTAAGTCACTGCTCGTCTCACAAGCTCTACAGAAGATGACAAACTGTCTACAGCAATACCAGTGGAGGACCATGTAAAATTGCTCTATTTATACAAAATACCTTGACTTTATGTGCCTAATGTGTGTGTGCGCCAAGCTGTACTGAGCTGGCAAACACAGTGCTGCTTCATATATCCTTCACACATTTTACTGTTCTTTAGTGCCTTGAATGAGATGCCTGTACATAATAGGGAATGGATGTTAGGAGTACTATGTGTGTACTTCGACATGTCTGTGTGTAACTGTGTGTGAGTGTGAGGAGGTGGTTGCAGGGTAAAGATTACCCAGCCATGAAAGAGCAGCACAATAAAGCGTGTACAATCAAAAGCCACTTTCACACCACATTGGAGCTCACTTTGTTCCCCAGTGGTTTTAAGAGCAGCACCTTGCTGTCTTGTTGCCGCCATATTGTTTTGTTATTGTGTGTGTACATGTAGGTACATGCAGGTGTGCATGTCTTGTCATGTGTGTCACAGAGATAGAAGGAACATAGGAGAAAAGAGGAGCAAGACATTTAAGGAAATAAATGTTTCTGTAAATACGAATGAGATAACACCTGAGGAAGTACAGCAAAAACAACCCCCAATGGACACACTGGACATTTAATCATACTCTTGAACTGTCATCAATAATTAGGATTTAAAATGTGATCCATTAGAAGTTATGGTATGATTCATTGATGTTCAGTTGTGTTTCATTATGAGTTAGGTTGGGATTCATTTAATTAATAGGGCATGGGGGGGTGTTATATGGCCAACAGCATTGCAAAGTGCTATTCTTAGGCATGACACATTGTGAAGTGTAGTTGTTGTAATTCATTAAGGGAATATACCACATGCAATCATGGGTTTGTAGTTCCATACTGCATGGTAAAACCATTTAATAAATTTAATTTCAAAATACTGTCTGTGTCCAGATATCATGCTTTTAATGTCCTGATCAGTCAGTATGTGCCTGATTTCATGTTTCAGTGTGTGTCTGATTTCATGTTTCAGTCCCAATTGCCATTGAATTCAGCCAGCTATCGCTGAAGCTAAACGTAACTGGAATGAAAAACCTATTATCAAGCTATGTTCCTATATAGGAGAATGAGACTGAGGCATGGGTGGGTTGGAGAGCACGAGAGAGAGCCTGTCCCATTAGGTTTAATTCTGAGTTCGTTCTTACAATTCGTGTCTATACCACATCAATTAGTATAGGTGATCATTAACATGAGACACGGGAGGCGTCTTTCTACCAATAAATACCAGTGGCAAGTTCTTCTGCATTCTGCCTCCTACAAGCCTTCACTGCTCTACCACACCTGAGTTCAAGACAGCTATATTCTTTAGCTAAATAATTTGAATTACACACCCAATGTTAGCTTCAAAGTGCAAAGCAGTAGAAAATAGTAAAAGTACATATAATTGCACAGATGATGAGAAGAAATACAGGATGATCAAATATACAACGATCAGTCATATCATTATAACCACCTGCCTAAGATTGTGTAGGTCCCCCTTTTGCTGCCAAAACAGCAGCCCCATATGCAACATATTATGATGCGCTGTGATCTGACACCTTTCTATCAGAACCAGCATGAACCTTTTCTGCAATTTGAGCTACAGTAGCTTATCTGTTGGATAGGACCACACGGGCCAGCCTTTGCTCCTCACGTGCCTAATTGTTTTCACCTTATTTTAACCAGTTAAATCAATTGAGAGCAACTTCTAATTTGTAATTGCAACCTGGCCAAGACAAGGCGTCAGGTGCAAGGAAACATAAAGTTACACACAAAGTACAAATATTTAAGTATTCTGTATACAGTAGGATGAAGAAATATTGTACAGTCAGTGCAAATTGGGTCTAAAGTGGAGAGGTATATTATTTGGAATGTGAAGTGGCAGTGCAAAAAAGAACACTAGAGTAAATAAAAAAATGAGCATGGCTAACAAAATGGTAATGTACAAATTATACAAAGACAGCTTCAGTGCATCCAGAAAGTTTTCACAGCACTTTACTTTTTCCACATTTCGTTATGTTACACCCTTATTATACAATTAATTATTCATTATTTCCCTGCAAAATCTACAAACAATACCCCATAATGACAATGTGAAAGAAGTGTGTTTGAAAGCTTATCAAATTTATTAATAATAAAACACAAAAAAAGCATATTCACAGCCTCTTCTCAATACTTTGTTGAAGGACCTTTGGCAGCAATTACAGCCTCAAGTCTTTTTGAATATGATGCTACAAGCTTGGCACACCAATTTTTGGGCATTTTCTCCAATTCGTCTTTGTAATTCCTTTCAAGCTCCATCTGGTTGGATGGGGAGCATCAGTGCACAGCTGTTTTCAGATCTCTTCAGAGATGTTCGATCATGTTCAAGTCTGGGCTCTGGCTGTGCCACTCAAGGACATTCACAGAGTTGTCATGTAGCCACTGCTTTGTTACCTTGGCTGTGTGCTTAGGGTTGTTGACCTGTTGGAAGATAAACCTTCATTCCAATCTGAGATCCAGAGCGCTCTGGAGCACGTTTTCAGCAAGGGTGTATCTGTACATTGCTGCATTCATCTTTTCCCTCAATCCTGACTCTCCAAGTTCTAGCCATTGAAAAACATGTCCACAACATGATGCTGCCACTACCATGCTTCACTGTAGGGATGGTATTGGCCAGGTGATGAGAGGTGCCTGGTTTCTCCAGACATGACCCTTGCCATTCAGGCCATAGAGTTAAATCTTTTTTTATCACACCAGAAATTTTTGATTCTCATGGTCTGGGAGTCCGTCAGGCGCCTTTTTGCAAACTACAGATGGGTTCTCATGTGGCTTTTATTGCGGAGTGACTTCCGTCTGGCCACTCTATCATACAGGCCTGATTGGTGGAGTGCTGCAGAGATGGTTGTTCTCCTGGAAGGTTCTCTCTCCACAGAGAAATGCTAGAGCTCTGTCAGAGTGACCATCTGGTTATTGGCCACCTCCCTGAGGCCTTTCTCCCCCGATCGCTCAGATGGGCCAGATGACCAGCTCTAGGAAAAGTCCTGGTGGTTCCAAGCTTCTTCCATTTACAGATGATGGAGGCCACTGTACTCATTGGGACCTTTAATGCTGCATATATTTTTCTGTACCCTTCCCCAGACCTGTGCCTCGATACAATCCTGTCTCGGAGGTCTACAGACTATTCCTTGGACTTCGAGGCTTGGTTTGTGCTCTGACATGCACTGTTAACTGTGGGACCTTGTATAGACAGGTGTGTGCCTTTCAAAATCATAATCATATCCAATCTACTGGATATCCCACAGGT
This sequence comes from Umbra pygmaea, assembly GCA_016801145.1. NCBI lineage: Eukaryota > Metazoa > Chordata > Actinopteri > Esociformes > Umbridae > Umbra > Umbra pygmaea. Next base: position 11,958 of record JACXGM010022913.1, on the reverse strand, counting down.
GGACTCCAATTAACAGGATGCACATGAGCTCAATTTTCATGACAAAGGCTGTGAATACTTACGTACATGTGCTTTTTTGTTTTTTATTTTTAATAAATGTGCTAAGATTTCCAACACATTTATTTCAGATTGTCACTATGGGGTATTGTTTGTACAACTTACATACTTGTCAGCAGCCTCACAAACCCCATCAAGGGCCACATCAATACCTGTTTTTATCTGGACAGCAACAACAGCCATAACATCTGTAATTAAATTGGCTCAGAAGGCCTTAAAAGGGGACTGCAGCTCCGCCAGCATAACTGAACAAGGTTGTTTAGTAGCAGGTGCAAGGCCAGAATTGATGGCATACCACTGGTTCAGTCAGAGCAGAAGAGACTTCCACCTAAAACATGCAGAATTTGAAAGAAAAAAAATAACCCTAATAACTAGTAAATAAATTGTGCAATGGAAGAGTTTATAATGTTATGTGAAAAATTTGACACGTTAGCTAAAGTACAAGAGCCTCCTTCATATGCGTACACTCCACTCATAATTTTTTTTACATCATTTGCACACTCATTTATTTGCACAGATTTACTCAAGTGTTACCTATTCCATTTTTCTTCGTGTTCCACTCTTCCTTCCGACCTCAATTGCACAAACTGTATTCAGTTAGGTCCGGAAATAATTGGACACTGACATATTTCGTTATTTTGGCTGTTTACCTAAACATATTCAAGTTACAGTTAAATAATAATATTCACATTCAAATTGGAGAAAGGGTTTAGGAATTACAGGTCTTTAATATGTAGACCCTTCTTTTTCAAGGGACCAGAATTAATTGGGCAATTGACTCAAAAGCTGTTTGCTAGTCAGGTGTAGGCAATTCCTTTGTTATTTCCTCATCAATTAAGCAAGTAAAAGGTCTGGAGTTGATTCCAGGTGTCACATTTGCATTTGGAAGCTGTTGCTGTGAACCCACAACATGCTGTCAAAGAAGGTCTCAATGCAAGTGAAACAGGCCATCATTCGGCTGCGAAAAAAAGAGAATCCATCAGAAAGATTGCAGGAACATTAGGAGTGGCCAAATAAATGGTATTGTACATTCTGAGAAAAAAGAATACACTTGTGATTTCTGCAACACAAACAGGCCTGGATGTCAAAGGAAGACAACAGTGGTGATTGTAAATCCTTTCCATGGTAAAGGAAAATACCCTTCCCATGACTAGCCAAGTGAAGAACACTCTCCAGGAAGCAGGCATGTCATTACCAAGTCCACCATAAAGAGAAGACTTCACAATAGCAAATACAGAGGGTTCCATTCATAACCCTCAAGAATAGAAAGGCCAGATTTTGCCAGACAACATCTACAAAAGCCAGCCCAGTTATGGAAAAGCATTCTTTGGACAGATGAAACTAAGATCAACCTGTGCTAGAATAATGGGAAGAAAGGATTATGGAGAAGGCTTGGAACAGCTCATCATACGAAACATACCACATCATCTGTAAAACACGGTGGAGGCAGTGTGATGGCATGGGCAGGCATGGCTTCAAATTGCACTGGGTCAATATTGTTTATTGATGATGTGACAGAAGACAGAAGCACCTGGATTCTGAAGTGTATAGGGATATATTGTCTGCTCAGGTTCAACCCAAAATCTCAACCCGATCAAGCGTACATTTCACTTGCTAAAGACAGAAATTAAGGCAGAAAGACCCACAAACAAACAACTGAAGACAGCTGCAGTAAAGGCCTGGCAAAGCATCAGAAATGCGAAAAACCCAATGTCCATGTGTTCCAGACTTCAAGCCATCATTGCCTGCAAAGCATTGTCAACAAAGTATTAAAAAATTGACATTTTATTTATGATTGGGTTAATTTCTCCAATTACATTTGAGACCCTGAAATAAGGGGACTGTTTATGAAAATGGTTGCAATTCCTAAACTTTTAATACAATATTTTTGTTCAACCCCTTGAATTAAAGCTGAACGTCTGCACTTATATTGCATCTTGTTTGTTTCATTTCAGTTCCATTGTGGTGGTGTATAGAGCCAAAACTTTGAAAATTGTGTCAGTGTCTAAATATTTCCGGACCTAACTGTAAATACTACCTACCAGTACTATTTACACTGAGTGGCCTGTTTCTGTACTTTTGTGTCCTTCATGTGTAACTTTGTCATCTTGCACCATTGCACTTTATCTTGGCCAGGTCAACATTGCAAATGTGAAACTTCTCAATCAGCCTACCTGGTTAAATAAAGGTGAAAAAAAATAAAGTGTTCGAAGTGCCCAGACTGAGTTTGATTACTAACTTACAAGTTATATAAGAATGCTGACTAATCCTGTGATTTTATAGTGTACACATTTGTTTTGTGTTAACTGTAAAGACTTGACCAGGAAGATCTTGAAAAAGAGATTCTTTATCCAATTAACAGTTTTTCTGGTTAAATAAAGTAAATATTTAATTTTACAATAACTAAATTAATAAAAATGATCTTTAATTAATGCTTTACTATGATTACTTAATTCTAATCAATAGCTTGTCATCATTTGTACAGTTGACATTGGATCCTAATAGAAACAAATTATCATGCATATAGTACTCTAAATCAATGTTTCCTAACTATTTATTACTGCCACATTAAGTGCACACAATTATTAATGTGATATAGTTATAACTGTTCCCAACCTGGAAGGTAAAGATGTCACCCAGGAGGAGAAGCATGTAAAGTATATGTCCAGAAGCATCAAAAAGTTAAATGTACCATTCACATTTCAATTAATGGATCTTAAAATTTTTACATAAATTACTTGTAATGCCCTATATGTAACCTTTCATTAATTTTACCTAAAGCATTCTCTAACATTATTACCTAAATAGATAACTGCCTTTGTTAATATTAATATTAATGAAGACAAATACATGTTATTGTCAAGTGTCGTTGACTTACTTAGGAAAAGTCAAGGAAGAGTGGAGACATACAACCAAAATTATCAGAGTAAATTAAAATGTAAAAAAAAATTGAATACCCATGTTGAAATGGCATGCTTGTTTAACCTAACTGAAAACATCTCTTGAATATGTGTTTCAGTATAATGCCTGCACTTGAATTCATGGTGGATTTAGTTAGTAATTTTATTTGTAATTAGTTCTTCAACACACCTTCTCATACCTACATTTGTAAGTTAAATTTTACATCACTCTGTTCATGTAAAATATGAATTACAATTGACAGGTCCCTCAGGATGGAGTTGACATGCTCAAACCTGACACCCGGTGGCCGTTATTTAAATTGTTTGTTTTGACACTTCTGCCATACATTACAGAATGAAGACAAGGTCTAACTCTGCATCTATTGCTCTACTTCAGAAATGAGACAATTGTAGTATTTACATGCATTCATACACAATTTATATGAGAGGTCTACCATTGTGGCCCTTCTGATGGCACACTATAAATTGAGTTTAGACTACGATCTAATAGGCTGACAGATCATTGATTTGCGGTTTGGTGTTACTTCATACAAGGTCTCAGAGGTTTGTGTGATCTTTGTGGGTTATCAAGGCTGGAACCTGACTGAACTGTCATTCATCACATATATGGAGATGGATAACTAATTAAAATTATTAGGGATTTTCTACATACACCAGCTGAGTAACCCGTTTTGGTTCTTTGGAGGGCACCAAATTTAAATGTTAACATTAATGCTAACATACAAAGAGATGTCCTATTCAAAATCATTACTTTAAGTGCAGGGTTAAATGGCTTTTCACATCATTTTCTGTTCTTGGTAGGATAACTAAGACAAAAACACTTTACTTCAAGCTATTATGCCAAGGTGGTGAAATGCCAATTCAATAAAGGTTAAAACAACTGAATTAAATTAGATGTCCTGGGAAACAAAGAAAGGTCTGTAGGTGTCCTGTGCTAATGCAAAGTCCTAAAATAAGTAATGAGTGCTAAGAGCATCTTACATTAACAAGGCATATTTTATTATTTCAGAGCATGAAGTCACATAGTAATAGAGAACAACATCCCAAATTTGTGCAATTCACAAACCCAAACCAGCTATCTGCCATCACTGAAGTCAGGTTAGAAATGGCCTGAATGTGTTTTATGTTGGGGATTAACTGCACAGCCAAAAGTGTGTGATTAAGTAGCCGTGGCATTATAAGGCCTGGCCTTCCAAAGCTTTAGCCCCAGGTCTTTTTTCCTAATTCCAATATCATATATTTTTATGATTTCGGTCTGACAAGTTTGCGTAACCGTGCGCACCGATGTGTGGCAAACTGACATTTGCCCATTACTTTTACAGACCAGCACCAAACACATCTATCCATTAAAACCATATCAAAAGGTCGGTAGGTAATGTAAAAATATTGGAAAAGGGACATATTTGTGGAAGGCAAATGTGCACCCAAAGTGTAAGCCTGGCAAGCCCATATTCTAAATCATTCCACTTGTAACAGTGTCTCAGTAGGGAGAAGTCAGGAGACGGGTTCAAAGGAAAAGATTTAATGAACAAAACACTTTGGAAAATAAACTGATTTTCTGGATTCAAAACAGAATATAAGTTAACACTTCGGCTAAGCCTGGTACAAACCACGAGAAACCAAAAAACAACTGGCTACAAAGTAACTTTACTAATACTGCCAATGAACACACACAACAGGAGACAATATCTGAACAAACAGAGGGAGTAAATACACTTACTTGTTGAACAGAAAATCAGATGATTCATTGTAACATGACATGATGGTAAAATGTCTGGGATAGGGGGTCCGCATATTGGGATAACTTGCTGCATTGCAGGACAGTCTACGTCAAGACAGTCTACATCATCCTGGTCAGTGGTTTGATCCTGACTATGGATTTTCTGACTTTCGCCGGACCTCCTGCATGAGGCAGCACAAATTGGCATAGTGATGCCTGGGATTTTCGATAGGTTATCATCACAGACATAATCTGACTAAAGGCGTCCGTGTAGGATAAGCAGTGTGAAAAAATCTGTCAGCTCAGTGAAATTAGTTTGGATGAACCATCCGACATCTGTCTGAGTTGTGGAGCTGCTGACAAGGCAGGGTTAGCAGGAATTCAAAGGGGAGAAAAATGGGGAAAAAGTAATAATAGAAAATTCCAGTTATGTTGTCAGGTTTACTTAAAAATATTCTGTGTGATTTACACAAATATATTTGTGTAGATTACACATATATTTTAAGTAAAGCTGACCAAGCAACGCTTCATTTTTTTTAAGTCAAGCATTTCTTATTGTGGAGAGTGAATTATATTACATGTCACTTTGGCATATTAATAGAACACAGAATTTGCATCTATAGCAAGGTAAATTAATATTGTGTTATAAGTAGGCATGTGCTAAACCCTGAGTGTCTTGAAATCCTAAAAATGCCTGTTAAGCAGCTATTCTATCAGCAGGATTGCTAACTAAATACACAGGTTTAACTGGTTAACAAACAGCAGCTGTAATAGGTAGCTAATTATTCATATTACAAAAAGAAATCCTAAATAAAATAATAAAGTAAAAACTTCATAAAATAGCATGTTAGTTTCAAGCAAAATGCACCAAAGTTGAATGTCTTTTCCAATTTGTGGTTAGTGCTAAAGTAAACAATCATTCCTTGGAGAAATAAACCTATTTTCATCCATAGGATTATATTACAAACCACAGATTAACCATTTATGTTTTATGAGCAGCCGTTCAGCACAAATCAGGCTAGAATAACTCTTTGTTCTTTATCGACTCAGCTAGCCAATCTGAAGAGTAAACTAATGATTTATTAGAAAGTCAAGGCATGGACAGACACTTTCCCGTAGTAGGTGAAAGCATTACACAACATGTATGTGTCTGTGTGCTAATCCTAGTCATTTTTCATAATTGGATATATCATTCTGTGTTGTAACATAATATGAGAGAATACTATCGAGTTTTCATCAGTGTTTTATATAACATTCACAGAAATAGGGTTTAGAAACGAATTATTCTGTGAAGAGGTTTCTCCAGTGATGCCCCATTCCCTCTGCCCAACCAAGTTATTTTCTTAAATCCTGGCATACTTTCTGGATCTCCAGAGTTACCTTTTTATTCATATTTTTGAACACTAAGAACAACAAATCAATCAAAGACTAGATTAGAGTAATACCACCTGTGGTTTACTCTGCATGAGCGACAAAATCTCAGTAGGGAAAATCAGATGCTCTGATAGGTTGAATAGGTGTGCCTATCTTGAAATGGTAAATACGTTCATATGCAGAGGGGGCAATGCAATAGCAATTTATTACCTTCTGTCTTGTCATCTTTCTGTCTCTTTGTTTGCCACGCTTTGTCTCTCTCTGTCTCTTCATATACCCATGTCTCTTTCACCTCTTTAATCGTATTCCTGTCATGCCAACTTGTAAATCAGGCTTTTATCATTAGAACCGACATGCCTTCCACACCACCTGTAACCGCCCACTGCACACGCCACTCAGCATCATCAGTATACAAATCCTCCTCATTAAAGCTACACTGTGTATTTCTTTGAGTTGATTCTTAGCAAAAAACCTTTGTTCTTTCACAAATATGTGCTCATTCATGTGTAATTACTTCCACCTAATAATCGAAGTATTTTTGTAAGTGTAGAATCTTCCATTCACAATACACACAATCGTGCCGCTCACCATGTTACGCCTCCATCTTTAAAATACATTAGCCAAAGTGGGACATACCTGCAAATTCAAGCTCGGCCATTCGCGCTTTTACACAAGTGGCACCGTGACGAATGCCAGGGGGAGATTACTCACGACTGCCGGGAAATTTCAAAGTCTGTTGAAGATGTAAGATCATGCCTGTTCTCAAGGACATGTTATAATAGCGTTGGCTCAAGCTATAAAGTAGTCAAGAACGTTCTGCTGGCAACACAAACAGGGATTTTTCGTTTCAAAATAATAGCGCTCGTAGTTCATTGCAATAATCATTGTTTATTCATTTCATAGGTAGTGTTCATGTTTTGCTAAAATTAGTATTCTGTTTGAATAAAACATTTGTGAAAATACTCAGACCGGCCTGTCTGGCACCAACAACCATGCCACGCTCAAAATTGCTTAGATCACCTTTCTTTCCCATTCTGACATTCAGTTTGGAGTTCAGGAGATTGTCTTGACCAGGATCAAACCCCTAAATGCATTGAACCACTGCCATGTGATTGGTTGAGTAGATAATTGCATTAATGAGAAATTGAACGGGTGTTCCTAATAATCCTTTAGGTGAGTGTATAATATGTATATGAAATAATGCAAAAAGTCAATCTGTTCATAATTCCTTTCTTGTATTTCCTGCAAACCAAATTTCTACCCCTACCATACACATTTTATTGCGAACTGCTGTATAGCCCTTTACATTTTTATGTCATTAATACTATGCAGGATTAGAGAAATTAATTGTGTGAACTGAGCATTTAATATACATTTCTGTCTTTTATTTCCTGCAAACCCAGTAGATTGATTATATTACTCTTGCTCATCTGTCGTTCTGCCTCGTGGTCAATCAAATGTGCAGTCAAAGTATAAGATAGACAAGTATGCATAAGCTAGCTTTAATAGAAAATAAAATTGCAATGATGTTTGTGATGCCAACATTCTATGAATTTGTATAATATAATGCCTATCTCTAGCCATTGGTTCAGTAGCCTGTATGACCTGTATGCTGCCTAAATGTGGGGGTTCATTGTTGGATATTGTTGGCAACAAATAGCTTACATCAATTTACCAGAAAACATTTATGAATTAATTAAATAAAATTGTGGCAGGTGAAGAAATGTTAAATTTTTTTAACTTTTATGTAGTTTTCATAATCATATGATCATACATAATCATACTTCCTGGGCATTCAATACTTTTTTCATAAATTCCTCTGCCCTTCAGTTTACTATCAGTTATATCATGCATTGTGCGAACACTGTATACAATGTTTTTGCTAATTTCATTGACATTCAAGTAAAGTTGGTAATTTGGTTTATCTCCATTCAACCTTTAATTCAGACAATTACCTGCTCTTGTGGTGGTTTGTAGCAATGTAGTCATTGTATGCATACTGCAACAACTTAGAAATCATATGTTTTTATCTAATAGTGCATGAAAAAACATGGTAAAACCTGACATTTGCCTGATTGTGATTTTAAAACTTTTGCCTTATGGTAGTATTTATAAACTATAATAAGTGTATTTCTTTCTTCCATCAACAACAAAGCTGAAAATGAGTCTTTAGTGTGAGACAGCCTGAGATATGAGGTCTCACATTTGGATGATTAGGCAATTTCCTTTCTGTAATCCTGTCACATATGCACTGATCAAATGTTCAATTGTTCCACAAAGCAAATATATGATTTGACAATATTTATTAGTACATTCAATCACAAATATTATTGAATTACTTATTTTGTTACACTACTATTTACTGTAACATACTCTATATTTTGAATTATATAAGATGCAAAGATCAGTATCATAGTTGTAAAATAATTAGTGACAATTCTGACACACATGATAGGCAGACATTTAAAGTATTACATTTCATTGCAAAGCCTGAAGAAAAAAATGTATTAGGAAAATGTTTAGTTAATTCTCAGTCAAGGCTAAATATATTTATCTAGTGTTATTGCTGTGGTGGCAGAAAAAACATCTCTATTTTCCTGCTGAAAGAAATATCACACGCCAGGGTGTTTGGATCCAAATAGACTTTAATGATAGAGCAGTAAAGCAGAGTCTAACCTAGAGGGATAATGAGCTGGACAACCATGAACACAAGGACTTAAGCCCCACATGTAGAGCCCTGCATTTCAGCCCGAGCCCGACGGGCCCCGACTTATTTATGCCCCTAGGGCCGGGCTTCGGGCCAATTTTCACGTCATCTTTCCCATGCGGGCCGGGCCTCTGGCCTTTTTGGGTTAAATACTTTTTATATTTTTAGACTTTAATAAAAAAAATGTGAAGTTTAATTCGAGAAAAACGAACATAGAAAGACATTAAATAATCTGTCTTTAACCTATCTTATAATTACACTGACATATGACTGACATGACGCACGCAGACAGAAGGTATCTCCTCGATTCCCGCACACCAGGGGCGGCGGCAGGGTATGGCTTGGTCGTGTTTGCCCCACTGTAGCCGCACCATGGAATATTAACTGTGCTGAATTAGTTGCGGTTTTATGTGGTTTCGGTGGAGAGTATGTGAGCGAAGCGGAGTGGAAGCGGACCGAGGAGCGGAGCTGACCCAATTTACCAGAGCGCAGAGCAATGTTTGAGTGTCAGAGAAGGCTCTCGCTCAAAATCGCTCCTGTAGCGCTTCACATACCGTAGTCAGGACAGCCTAATGAGCCTCTACCTGTGTAGGTTACTTGTCTAGTGCGCGTTGTTAATGTGTGATCATGGAGTTCCCTAAATAGTAATAAACTTACAATACATACAGGTGCAAAATCAAGATTATGTACAAAAAAGAAAGGTGAGGTTGTATTGGTCACGATTAAACAGTATTAGGCATGTCTTTGCATATTCCATATCTCTCGCAAGCACAATAAAAAATTAATATTTTTTAAGTTTGTTAACATTTTAAGTTTTCTTCACAATATATATAGAAAATACATAGAGAATATTTGTAAAATGAGATTGCACTGTTTTGTATTAACAGTTGTATACTGTAGCTACTTTAAAAACATTTTGTTTTTTCGTGTAACTACATGATGGTCACAGTCTCATGTTTATTTTAACAACGTTATAACAATTCAAGCCGATTTAGTTTCAATATTTCAGCGATCGACATACATGGTCACACAATGGATGGGTTTGTTAATATTGTAATATGACTTGCATATACTGTATAGTATTTAAAGTGATACTGATTACCATACTGATTGTCATTGATAAATACATTGATATATACTTAAAGTGTTACTCAAAGTGCTATCATAATACTTTCAATTTTATTTGAAAATTACCTCACATATTCCCCTGGGCTGACCATGTAGATCTGTAACTGTCAATCCCTGAACTGTTGTTGACCCTGGCAAACATCATTATCTACAAACTGCCAGTGACCTTGACAAGCCACCTGCCTAGCCTCCTTTGAGATGGTCTTCTAAAAGACCATCTTAAGGATCCATTCTCATTCAATTTCTATTTAATAGCTATAGTAAAACCGAGATAATCACTAGAATGCTAAGATCCTAAGCTTTGTAATGATATGGGACATGTATTGATTACCTAAAAATGTACCTTGTAAACCGTGTTTATAATCGACTATATTTTCCATGAGGTGACATAACGGACGGCTGTGTTTAAAAGACGCATAGCTCAAATTATCACTCAATGTTTTAACCTTAATAGCTATAGTAAAACCGAGATAATTACTAAAATGCTAAGATCCTAAGCTTTGTAATGATATGGGACATGTATATATTACCTAAAAATTCAACTTCTACACCGTGTTTATAGTCGACTGTATATTTTCCATGAGGGTGTACAAGCTGTCATTTTCTACTTGGCATGTACGTCACATTATCACTCTTAACGTTTTAAGTTTAAAAGCTATAGTAAAACCGAGATAATCACTAGAATTCTAGGATCCTGAGCTAAGCTACAATTTAGGATCTGCTGAGATATCGGACCTTCCACCAGAGCATCCTTCTTCCCTGGTGCCTGATGGGGGCTGTCGAGGCATGTGGGAGTTTAGCCTCTTCAAAAGAAAGGGGGGGGGGTCTTCCTGCCCTGCCTGCATCTGCGTTCTGCTGGGGCATGGAGCACTCTCTGGGACTTTGGCCATCTTGCGGCTGGAGCTGCCCCTCAGGGAGAGGGTAAAATCATGACATCAGGGAGGATTATATGGATGTCATGCATGAACATTATAAATATTGTCTGTCTGTTTGAATTGTGATGTACCTTTGACTTATGTATTGTGGTTTATGGTCTGTAGTGCACCACCTTTCAGACACTAGTTTTGTAGTCGGCAACTTTGGGTAGATCAACATTACGCACACACAAGAGTAGTTGATTAGTTGATTACCTCTACACCTGTAAGGCGTTAGTAATCAGTACAGCTATATAACCTTTGGTGTCTGAGAAGCTGGCACACGCTATTGTGGGTCTGAACCCCTTTTTATGTTGAATTTATTTATTTTAGATATTTTAGTTAGAGCATAGTAAGCAATATATATCCAATGTGCAGCTCCAATTTACATGTTTGTCTACAGGAAACTATGTTGGTGTTCCTTATTGTTAAGTGTTCATTAAACATTCAAGAATGCTACTCCTTAATAATTAGTTTGTAATACAATCAAATGCTCATCATGCAAACTGTACAGCCATGGGTGTGTCTCATACACTATCCATGTAATACACTAAGTTTCAAGGTTTTGATCATTTTACAAGAACTGTTATTTACAACGTGATCTCTCAGAAATCCGTGATACTACCATGGATACTTAACTTCAAATTCCGTGGCAGTTCCACGGAATGGCTGAATATTCCGTGGAACTGCCACGGATCCTTAACTTCTAAATCCGTGTCAGTTTCACGGACTCGCAGCACGACGTAGCAGAGTGTAAATAGCGTAGATTTTGCAGGTTGGGGCTGGTGGACGGGCGTATAAACATGCGACTCCCATACCAAAGGTTGCGAGTTCGAATCCAAGTGGACTCTTTGCATACATTCTGTTTTCTATACCAACGTGATACAGACGTGTTGCAATTGCGAATTCGAATCCATGCGGACACTCTGCATATATTTTGTTTTCTATACCAACGCGATGCAGACGTGTTGCTTTTTTATCATTTTTTTACTCACTATCACCATGGTTACAAACAATGCATTACGAAATAATACAAGTTACATCGAGTTAGAAGCAAGGTTTCTGAGTGGTTAAGGTTAGGTTAGGGGTTTGGGAAAGGCTTACATCGAATTAACAGCAAGGTTTCTGAGTGGTTAA
>JACXGM010022912.1:0-16473 GCA_016801145.1 Umbra pygmaea | reverse complement strand
AATATGTAAACATTACATAAGAAAGGTGTATAATAGAAACAATACAATATGTAAACATTACACAGCCGCATGTGATACTGGGTGATTCTCAAGTTTCAATGAACTGTCCATAGTGTTAATGTAGAGCATAGTAGTGGGGCTGGTTTTGTCCTGGGGGGGGGGGTATATCCTGAATACTACTAACAGCCTGATGGTCTGGGGGTAGAGGCTGTTACCCATGTAGAGTGCAGGAAAAGGCTAATGAAAATGGTACCTGTAATGGCAGCCAAATCGCTCTAAAGGGTACTTCTTAAATTGACTACTCAGACAAAGATAATCAGTTGGCTAATTCAGTTTATTAAACACATAAAATCTGAGTGTGGGAACAAGTTTCATAGTAATTGCAAACACATTCTGGAGCCCCCACATTACAACAAGTCTGTTTTAATATCTTTTTGCCCCCCCCCCCCTTCATAGGCTGCCTGTCATTGAGTAGAATTATGTAGACTAATAATTTGTGGCCACCATAATCTAAACATGAACAAGAGATACAGTTCCCAGGCTGCAGATAGAATGTTAGTGTGGTCGTAGTGATCCAGGTCAAAGTTCATACAACAATCACAGTACATCATAACTGTGTTCCTGTTTAGTTTTGCCACTATTTATAATAGTTAAAAACAATATTCAGCAAGAATGCAACTACTTTTCAAAATGAATGTATCCCAAATACATAGGCTTTACTTAGGTCCCTGTCTCTACTGTGGCTGTAACTACCAGTAGTTTAGTCCCACTCTGGCAGTGTGAAATGTTACCAATAAGTAAAGACTGAGTAGGATGTCATTTATGGGCAATTATCAGACAATAAATAATGATAGAATTGCATTAATTATAGCAAACCTACATCTATTGATCAGTTTAAACATGTCTTTATGCTGCTCCAGCTTGATCTATTTGATCTTTGCAAATGAAAATAGAAAATCCTTTGTTGTCTAGAGCACTGAGCTTTAGGACTGCTTATAAATTATTATTGTGGTCATGTTGGAGAAAGCTATTTCCAACTGTTCAATTGAACGATACAATTGAGTGAGTCACTAAAAAGAGAACTTACAGCTATTGAGTCACAAAATGTGCATAGCCCTGCTAGATTTTTGTGGGCGACCGTGATGTGTGCTGGCATCGGAACAGTATGTTAAATTTTACAGACCGCGATTGGTCAGGTACATGCTAAGTCTTCTGGATTCTGTCAATTCAATCGAGGAGAAGAGAGGAGTGAGTCCAAGTGAAACGGTGCACATTGTTTATAGTATCTAGGCGCATTTAGCTCTTTCTATGTTATTATTGTTTCTTTAACAAAGAAATGGAGACGAAGTGACAAGAAGAAAAGGGTGGCTAAGTAGGGGAGAGAGTTAGCAGCCAGGAGGTGCGGCAGTTCACCAATGCCCCATTTAACACCCACCACTCTGTCATAGTTTGGTATCATATAGTGCAGGTTTTCTCAAACCTTTTTCAATATTGTACCCCCTTTGAATTGTTTTTTTAAGCCAAGTACCCCCTGAACAGCGCAAAACATTTTTGGTAGATAAAAAAGTCTAAGAGGTACAATATAGCGCCGGCAGTGATAGATTCACTACAAACATTTAAATGCTAAATTAGCATTTTTGCAAAGATTTCATGTACCCTCTGCAGTACTCCAAAGTACCCTTAAGGGTACACGTACCCCCATTTGAGTAATACTGATATAATTGATGGTGTGTTTATTTGTTTTTGAGAACTGTACACCGGTCCCAGTTTAACGCTTCCTGTCACTATCACTGTCAACTACAGGTGAGTCGAGATGGCACACCTGCCAGGCTACTTTTTATGTATGTGAAGATTTTTTCCGGACTTTTAATCACCTGACTATTCACATAGTTCCTGCTTATCCAATAGTTTTCCTACAATCTGCCACAGCTGCATTCTCTTAATCCATCAGTATGTGTATTTAAGTCCTGTTAGTTGTGCCTTTGACTGTTGGTCATTGTTGCATGTAGGTCTGTGTTTTGTGTGTTCCTGCCTACTTTTGCCCATTGAGGCTGTTTTGTTTTCCATGAGTGTTTATCGTATTAAACTTTGTTTCATGTCCCTTCACATTTCCCTCTATTCATTTCCATCTACAGACAGATTGTTACACTTCCCTTCTGTATTTATGTGCCTTGCATTGCTACTACATTATAATATAAGCCAGTTGATGTTTGTATGGCACCTTTCTTTTCTATATACTTTTTAAGTATATAGAACTGAAATTGGTCAGTGTGCTGTATTCTTACCGAGTTCATATTAAACCCTGTGCTCTGAAACAAACCTGCGTCTGATTACTTACTCCTACCAGTCATTACAGATCCATTAGAGGTGGCCAATGGACACTACGAGTGATGAGTAGAGCTACATCATTTTGGGAGGACTTGATTTTCCAGAGCCACATAACTTGCCAACAATATGTGATTACACAGTCTTTTTTATTGCTTGTTTGCATTACAGTATATATTGTACATACTGTACAACATTCATTTGTATTAGAAATTCCAATTGATCTATAGTTATTTCTCAAGAGCCCAAATAGTACCACCTGTGTGAATCACATCTTTTACTTCCACCCATAGCCCTTGAGAGAGAGAGTTGCATTCTGACCCCTTCTCTGAGCAGGCGGTGCACACCCATGCTGCACATCCAACCATTGTACAAGAAGCTGGCGGCAAGAAAGACATGATGAGCATATGCCCAATAATTGCTCCAATAAAATATTAAAGCTTTGCCTGTTTGTTTACAGGAATAACTTCATTACTTAATGTCCCTGCTTCAAAACAAAATAAATGACTTGTGTTAAGGCTGTACAACTAATACATACACAAATCTTTATTATTATTTTGGCTGCCACAATGAAGAGTAAAAAGTAAAAGTTACAAATCACAGAGGAACAGGGCTGTCATGAACATGACATTCTAATTAAATACATTTTTCTATCTACAATAAAAGGTCAAAGAGACAGATCATAGTTTGATATTATTGAAAAAATCAATTAAAGTTTTTATTTTTGATGGTAATGTATATCATAAAGTTTATGCATTGCTGTCAAGTAACTTATTTTAAAATAGATGAAAGCACATTGATCATCATGTTTGTTATCCACTTAATTGCCCTCAACTGCCGTCAGTTATTTGATTCAAAGCACTTGAAGAGAATCTCAATGGATCAATTTTAATTTCATACCTTCATTGTCGTTATCTGAAAGTACAAAAAGTAAAGAACATTAACAACGGCGCTGTTTTGGGGTATGATAAAGTCAATATCTAGCTAAATCAGCATATCAACATGACTATTAGGCACCAACCCGCCATTAGTCACTGTAACCTTCTAATTTCTGGTAACCTTAATTATGATATTATGTAATCATATGTTGTAAATATTACATACATCTAACGTGTCAATTTACAGCACTTTAAATAGCTTTCATATTATAGCTCATACTTCAAATCGCCGTTGTAACTGCTGCGCTCATACAATTCAATGCATTCAAATTACTCACTTGGAACTATTTGGAGACCCATGAAGCACGTGACCATACCACATGACTGTACCACGTGACCAAACCACATGACTGTACCACATGACTGTACCACGTGACCGTACCATGTGACTGTACCACGTGACTGTACCACGTGACCGTACCACATGACTGTACCACGTGACTGTACCACATGACTGTACCACGTGACCGTACCACATGACCGTACCACATGACTGCAGCGTTTTTGACGCTCATAGGACTTTAAGTTATTGCAAATTGTTCTCAAGGGAGAAGTTATTTGATTGGTTGATTCAAAACAGAGGGCGGATCGCACATTACGTTTACTTTTAATTGATAATCCCGATTATATATATATATATATATAGCCCAAGATTACATTTTATCACTCTAGTGGGATTAAGTTTAGGGTTATGGTTAGACATGATAAAAAAAAATTCACATTTCCAATGTCATGTGAGGTCCACCCTCAGTTTTGTATCAACCAATCAAATGATTTCTGCCTCCAAGGTAGGTCTGCCTGTCGAACACTTTTCAATAACTAAAAGTCCTATGAGCCCATTGCCACAACGATCTCTCAAGGGCTCTGGTTCCCCCTAGTGGTCTTGTACAGCAGTCTACAAGTCGTCTATAAGTTTGCAGTGATTTTATACATACACAACTTTTAAAGCTTGGCAATCCTTAAAGCTACATTGTGTATTTTTTTAGTTGATTCTTAGCAAAACACCCTTTGTTCTTTCAAAAATCATGTGCTCATTCATGTGTAATTTCTTCCACCAACTAATCAAAGTATTCTCGTAAGCATAGAATCTTCCATTCAGAATACCTACGATTGAGTCTCTCGAATTGTGGCAGCCACGTTGCGCCTCCATCTTTAAAATACATTAGCCAAAGAGGGACATACCTGGAACTTCATGCTCCGCCCTTCGCGCTTTTACACTCAGTGGCACAATGATGAATGCAATGGGGAGATTACTCACGACAGTCGGCAAATTTGAAAAGCCTTTTGAAGATGGAGGATCACGCCTATTCTCGAGGAAATGTAATGGCAGCGCAGGCCTTAGCAAGAACCATTTGCCTGGCAACACCAACTATATTACACCAGCAACACAAACTCAGATTTTCTGTTGAAAAAATAATAGCGCTTATAATTCATTACATTAATTATTGCATATGAAGTGTGTCCATGTTCATGTGTTGCTAAAATTTGTCTTTTGTCGGATAAAACAGACTCTAGAGAATTTTTTCAAATGCAATCGTGTTTTCACATGAGACACTGACAATATATTCAAAATGTTTGCACAATATATTTATTACTGTTTTTAATAAAAAGTTATTAAAAACATGTTAAATCATTCACTTTTGCTATCACATACTGTTATAGTTTCTTTACACACAATACAATTGCATTAGGTTACAATTCACTAGCTTTATAATGAATTAACAATGATTATTGCAATGAATTAAAATGAGCGCTATTGTTTTGAAAAGAAAAATTCAGAGTTTGCATTGCTCGCATAGTGGGAGGGGCTAGAATTCAGTTAGTAATCAGTTGGTTGTGATATACAATTTCACCGCTAGATGGGAGCAATACTTACACAACATAGCTTTAACAATACTACAAATTTAAGAAACCTTTGTTGAGGGAAAAGACCAAATCTTTTTTTTTTCTTTCATTTTTCTTCCCTCCCAATTGATCTTCCCTCACAATTCCCACTGACTCTGCCTGGTCAGCAGCTCCACAACTCCTTGAACAGATGCAGGATGGTGAGGGCCATGCACATGTGAACAGGGTGGTCGCACGTGTACAAGGCTCTTGCATTTTAGCCAACTTTTATACATTTTTATATAGCACTTTAATTTCTACCATAGCACCATTTATTAAAATTGTATTTATGTATTTATTAATAACTCACCTTTCCCACTAAATGCCGAGCGTGTCAAAGGGAAAACAACCTGCTACAGCAGTCCCTTCTGATGCGGCCGAAGCCCTGTGTCATGGAGTAGATTCAGGCCTGGCACCTGCCTCCACCGAGCCTCGCCCTGTCACACTTGTGGAACTGGAATCCCACCTGAAGGCCTTCAGAGCGGAATTAATTTTGGATATTACTGCTGCTCTTGCGGTCCAGCTGAAAATGGCAATTGATGCAGCTCTCTAGCACTGTTTTCTTTAGCCTTGGAGCTGGTACGGGTGCTGGTTTGAAAGCTTTGAACATGAAATGTCTGATTATAGTGACCGGATTGTGACCAGCAAACAGTCACCGTCTGGAAAAAGAAAACCATCAGCTGGCAGAGAAGACTGTCGACCTCGAGTGCTGATCCTGACGCTGTAATATTAGTGTGACTGGACTTCCAGAGGGGGCTGAGGGGTCTGATCCGATTGGGTTTTTGAAAGATTAGTTAGAAAGAGCACATCATATTGGCAGACTTCCTGCAGGCGGTGGATGACAGCTCAAAAACACAGGACTTCATATCCAGGATCCACTTCTTCAGTGAGAAGGAGGCTGTGTTGCGACACAAGGAAAGAGAGGACATTGTCTATCATGGCAAGAAAGTGTTTTTCTGGATTTCAGTTCAGGAGTTGCTATAAAGAGGGCTCAAATCCTCCCTGTCAAAAGACTTCTGCACAATAAAAGGGGTAAAGTTTTCCCTGTGTGCCTTCACGTCAAACATTCAGGGTAGAAAGCACCGTTTGACTCCCACAAAGACGCCCAGAGATGGTATGAGTGACTTTCCTAATGCATGAGGCTGATTGTGCTTCTTGGTGGACGGTCATGATAGATGAGAGGGGATGATAACGCATTGGTCCATGCATTGCAAACTGAGTGCTTGCTAATTGGAGTGTGAAAAAGGGCATGATTACGTTTAACTAGTAGACTGCAATCAAGAGCATGTTTCATCTACAACAAATTGTCTGGTACATTTGTTTAATAACTCCATAAAATTTGCATTTGGCTGGCTTGGAGACTTTGATGGGATTATTGTGAAGCACTTTTATTTGTGATTTTATTCTCTTTGTTTTGGCCGACGTATTATCCAGAATAAATAGTTTGGTAACGCTGTGGCTCCATTGTTACAGGATTGGAGACTTCTGTGTGATGATTTTGTACAACATATTTGGTTATTTTTCTATAGGGATCTTTAATACACTTATCCCTTTGTAATAATGTCAGTGCTGATATATCAAGTGCAGTTTTGTTTCATTTTCTCTGTTTTGCTCATCAACCAAAAGAGGGCAGTATCACACCATGTTATGTCTGGTTGAATCTGAATCTCTATTGAAAAGGCTGTCCTACAGTCATGCTTTTATTTAATTCTAGGCTTTGATTGTTATATATCTTCATTTACTACCCACGTAATCAGCCTTTTTTTCATTCAATGTAGAGTGGAGACTTGGGGCTGGGGTGGGGGGGGGGGTTCTGTGTTTCTATATGTCTGTTTTCTTTGTTTTTGTTTGTATCCTTTCTCTGTCTGTTCCATATGTTTTGCCTTAGAGTTTTTTGTTTATATATTTCCTAGATGACTAACCAAACTAAAATTGCTTAGTTTCTGATCCTAAGGGCATTAATGACACCTTCACAACTTTCTATTTATCATATTACGCATCTGAGTTCCCTTCAGACACCACCAATATGACTCCGTTTTTAGATTATTTTGAAGCTGCAGAGGGCCTTGACTCCCTCGTTTGCATCGAAGAGGTGGCTGAGGCTATCAAATCTATGCAAAGCAACAAAGCTCCAGGTCCAGGTTTCCTTTCTTTAAGAACTTTCACACCCAGCTGGCCTCTTTGCTATTCTCAATTAAGTCACTAGAACTTAGTGTGTTGCCTCTGACCCACAACACAAGCCTCAATAACATTTTTTCTCAAGAAGGAGAATGACCCCACCTCCTGTTCTTCATTCAGTCCCCTTAGCCTCCTTAATGTTGTGAAAGTGCCTGCAAAGTTGATAGCAAGACATCTTGAAGTAGTCTTACCAGATGTCATTTCAGAGGAACAGACCGGCTTTATCAAGTGTAAACATACATTTTTTTAAATTTGTACCCTGTTCAACATTATTTATTCCAAACAGTTCTCATACTCCCCCGAGGTTATGGTCTCCCTGAAAGGCCTTAGATAGAATTGAATGGGAGGACCTATTTGCTGTGCTCCAGAAATTTGGATTTGGGGACAAATTCAGCTCACGGATCCAGTTTCTGTATGCATCCCCAAGGGCTAGTGTCTGTACCAATGATACTTGCTCGGACTACTTTGCCCTGGGACACTGGACCAGGCAGGGTTGCCCTTTGTCCACCTTACTATTTACCATTGCTATTGAGCCCCTTTTGATAGCGTCTGCCTCTTTCCAGGGTTTATTGTGGGAGGTCATTGAGCATAGACTATCTTTGTATGCTGATGACCTGATGCTCTATGTGCATAACACTGTAACCCAAGCGCTAGTGTCTGTACCAATTATACTTGCTCGTACTACTTTGCCCTGGGACACTGGACCAGGCAGGGTTGCCCTTTGTCCACCTTACTATTTACCATTGCTATTGAGCCCCTTTTGATAGCGTCTGCCTCTTTCCAGGGTTTATTGTGGGAGGTCATTGAGCATAGACTATCTTTGTATGCTGATGACCTGATGCTCTATGTGCATAACACTGTAACCCAAGGGCTAGTGTCTGTACCAATTATACTTGCTCGTACTACTTTGCCCTGGGACACTGGACCAGGCAGGGTTGCCCTTTGTCCACCTTACTATTTACCATTGCTATTGAGCCCCTTTTGATAGCGTCTGCCTCTATCCAGGGTTTATTGTGGGAGGTCATTGAGCATAGGCTATCTTTGTATGCTGATGACCTGATGCTCTATGTGCATAACCCTGCAACCTCCTTACCCTCTCATTAGTCTTCCTTATGGAGAAATGTGGTCCTTTTCTGGTTACAAGCTTATTCTCCAAATGAGTGAGAGCTTCCCAATCAATCCAGCAGAGTTGCAGCTCAAGCAGATAGACTTGCCCTTTTAGCTTAACTGCTCTGGCTTTAAGTACCTTGGAGTGAACGTGACTCACTCAGATGAAGGCTGATTTTCAGAGGTGGGGTAGTTTCCCTCTGTCACTTATAGGAAAGATTATTGTTGTTACTTAAAATGCTATGATATGATAATGAATAGTTTGCCTAAATTTCTTTACCTTTTTCAGTCTTTCCTGTTGTTCTTGCCCAAGTTGTCCTTCAAGTCAATTAATCAGACTGTCACTTCATTCATTTGAAGAGAAAATCTACCCAGAGTCAGTAGGTCTTTCTTTAGTTGGAGGGCTTGTACATCCCATTTTCCTTTATTACTATTGGGTTGCCAAATTTCAGAAGCTCCCATTCTCCAAGTACTCCTTGGTGCCACCTGGAGATACTATCATGAACGTCTACATCTTTGGAGGCTTGAATTTGTTCTTCTCTCCCAATCCCCCTTTCTTGCAACACTGGTAATCCTGTCATTTTAAATTCTCCACTGCATCCGACATGGACTCTATTAACAACCCCCTCATTGACAATGCCTTCTCACTATGGGCAAGGAAGGGTATAAAGACCTTTCATGACCATTACAACAATGGTGTATTCTCTAGTTTCCGTGATCTTGCCTCTAAACTAGAGGTCGACCCATTATGATTTTTCAACGCTATTGGGAGACCAAAAAAGCAGATTATGATTACTTTTTATTTATGCAGTATATCATATGTTAATAATGAGCATGGTAAAATTTGTATTTCACAACTTTTTCTAGAAATTATTTTCTAACACAAACCTTTGTGTATTGCCACAAAATAATTTAGTCTGTGCATTTTGATAGTTGATCAATTATTAACCAATCATATTTTTTATTTCATTTGATATTACAGAGTTTGGGTTTCTAGTGATGTGTCTACCTGTATGACTGCACAGGGATGGATAATGAGTATTGTTTAAGATTAAATTACAATCCCACATATGGCAGACACCTCAGATATGAGAGACCCCCGGAGATTTTTGACTGTTGCTTTCATGGGAGCCTATCCTCATTCTATGGGAGCTCGGCTCCCTCTGGCTCCCATGTAAATCGAGCACTGGCATTCCTAGTGTCAAGCTATGCATGAACCAGAGAAAACGCCAGATGCGTCTTACCTAGGTTAAGGAGAAAAAGAACTGGTCCAAAGCCCTCTTTTCAGAAGAAAGTACAGTTTGCATTTAATTTAGAAATGAAGGTCCCAGAATCTGGAGGAAAAATGGAGAGGCATAGAATCAAAGTTGCTTGAAGTCCAATGTTTCTACAGTCTGATGCTTTGGGGTGCCATTTCATCTGCTAGTGTTGGTCGACTGTGTTTTATCAAGTCCAGAGTCAATGCAGCCGTCTACCAGGAGATTTTAGAGAACTTCATGCTTCCATCTGCTGACAAGCTTTATGGAGATGCTGATTGCCTTTTCCATCAAGACTTGGCACCTGCCCAAAGTAGCAAAACAACTGGTAACTGGTTTGCTGACCATGGTATTACTGTGCTTGATTGGCCAGCCAACTTGCCTGACCTAAAAACCATTGTGAATCTATGGGCTATTTTCAAGAGGAGAATGAGAGACACCAGAACCAACAATACAGATGAGTTGAAGGTCACTATCAAAGCATCCTGGGCTTCCATAACACCTCAGCAGTGCCACAGGCTGATTGCCTCCATGCCAAGCCGCATTGATGCAGTTATTCGTGCAAAAGGCCTCGACTAATTATTGAGTGCATGAATAAGTTTCAGAAGGTCCACATTTCTGTATTATAAATTCTTTATTTTAATATTTTGAGAAAATTGTCTTTATTTATATGAGCTGTAAGCCGTAATCATCAAGATTGAAACAAAAAAAGGCTTGAAATAAGTCACTTTATTAATCTAGAATACATGAAGGTGTCCCATTTTTAATTAAGTTACTCAAGATAAGATGGGTCATGCAGCAAGACAATGACCTTAAGCATACACGTGGCTCTATCAAGAATGTTTTGGAATGGCTAAGTCAAAGTCCTGACCTTAATCTGATCGAAATGTTGTGGAAAGAACTGAAGCGAGCAGTTCATGTAAGGAAACCCACCAACATTCCAGAGTTGAAACCTTTTTGTATGGAGGAATGGGCTATAATTCCTCCAAGCTAATGTGCAGGACTGACAAACGGAATCACTTAGTTTCAGTTATTGCTGCACAAGGGGCTCACACCAGATACTGAGCAAAGGTTCACAAACTGTTGAAACTCACAGATAATGGATAATTATCCTCAATCAAGAAATGACCAAGAGTATGAAATGTGTCCTTATTTGATATCCTACATACACCCACGATGCAATGTAAACATGTTTTAACCAAAATATACATACCTTTTTTGTAATAGTTTTGTCTTATTTGTTCAGTTTGTTCTCCTTATTTACATTTAGGGCTTGTGTGAAAATCTGATGATGTTTTAGGTCATATTTATGCAGAACTATAGACATTTCTAAAGTGTTGATAAACTTTAGATCCTCACTGTATTCAAGTTGTTAAAGTCACATGGCATTTTGTCTTGGTTTGTCATACATGAAATGAGCCTCCAGTGCCCTCTAGCATCTGTCTGTTGTTTTCTGTTTGGACTTTGTCATTCTCACATCCCATAAACATTTGTAATATTTAATTGTGTAATTAGTGTTTTCACCTGTTGATCATTGTCCCAAGCCCTATCAGTATATATATATATAAATATATATATATATATATAGAGAGAGAGAGAGTTAGTGTCGTAAGTTGTTGCCCTATGTGTATAGGTCCTGACAAGACAGTACTACAGGTATGAAGTTGATGTAAAGTTTATTCTTTAGAAAGTGAGCGCCTAAAATAAAATTTAGTCGTAAAAGACTAAGCACACAACACAGAATTCCACTTTTTATTTCCAAACCAAATCTTTTCACGTCCTTTAAATGTTATATGTTACAATTTATAATAGTAAATATCAGTAAAGTATTATTAAAATCAACAACTATTCATCAGACAAACATAGTCAGGAATCACATTATTGTTATTATTACAACACACTTACAAAAGCATGACAGGATTCTTATATGATAATTATAGAAGAATATTATGGAATCATCATTGAATTTTTTTTTATCCTACAGTATATATATATATTTTATAATATTGAACATACTATAGTAATAGCAACTTTGTGAGGACAATTTCACTACTAATTTGAGGTTAAAGTGACAAAACAATTCAACATTCCCAACAAGGTGTCTCTGCAGAAGACACATACTCTTTATTCAGAAAGAATCGAGCTTGGGCCTCAGGTTGGATATAGACTGAAGAACAATATTTATATATATCATAACCTCCTTTAATGCTTTTAACATATTTGAAATATGTAGCCCATTGATAGGTATTGTAATAGTTATTGTTTTTTGGATTTGAGTAGAATCCAACCCATGAATTATAGAATTTCTTCTTCCAATCAACGTTATCTTTGATAAACAGGCGAGCGCATGCCCATCCATTTTCAGTGTAGAGCTGCAGGCTGGCGTCATAGCCTTTGATATCAACAGGAAGCTTCCGGTCTGTTTCGTCAAATATAGGGCCACGGATAACTTCAATGCCATTGATGACTTTGAGACTAACATATAGGCCATTGTTTAGGTATTCGTTGGTGTCAATGGTTCCGTAACTTTTCTTGCCAATTTTTTCACTCTTACAGTTGTTGTCAACTGTACATAATCTTATTTCACACCCTTTTTCCAGCAAATTGTCAGGTACATCTGACCATCTGATCCGGGCATATCCTTTGTCTATGGCCTTCACCTCCAGTTCAATTTCAAAGCACTTCAAACGGTTATCATTTGTACTCGCTGTAACATCTTTGTTTGCTGCAATGAAGTTTCCCTCCTCATCATGTTTACCGCCTGATGCCTCTTCCACATCACCTATGTTATTGTCTGTGCAGTGGAAGTTGCAAAACTGGTCAACATTCCACCCATTTGTGTCATAGTGAGCACTGGAGAGAAACAAGTTCAGGCTGTCAATCCAATTTTTTGACAAACTCTGGATCTCTTTAAGGAGGGCGGGGCTTATGCGTCTGGTGTTTTTCCCGTCATACCTACTACTGTTATAAATGTGCTGTGTAACATAAACTGCATCTAAAACATTGCTATTGGTTTTCGTTCTGACAACCACTCTGTCCCTGTTTGCATCCGGATCGTTTAGGACAAAACAGTAATTTTGGGTGACGTAAGGGGGGAGTGAGTATTGTGTATTCAGATTCCCTACTGAGTAGTAACCCTGGACATTTTGATCAATCAGTGGTGGAAACACACCTTCGTAGTTATTGAACTTATGAAATCCCCAGTCGCCCCTGGCTGGCACAAACATTGGTACGATGTCATTGTTATCATTTACATCTATCCGATTAGCAATAAAATAGAGAAGGTGAAGTCCGTGACGTGGGAAGCGGTGGCCAAATTCAATGTTTTGGAGCTCCCTGATGGTCCTGAGGGTTTGGGGATCACTGATGGTGCTGAAGGTTAAGGGCTCTGAGTCTGCCCAGACCAAGACCAGGGTAAGCAACAGGAGACAGATGGATGACAGCCACTTTCTTCCCATGGTGCACCTGTGGAAAACAATATGGTAGGAAGACATGGAAAGTAATTATTGTGATCAAATAAATGATATTGGAAAGTTAAATGTAATAACATCACAGTTCACATATGTTTAATTAATTTATATGTAAATTACTACTTACATTAGCTACCACAGACAAGATTCTTTTAGTTTAGTAATATAGTAATATGTAAATACAAATGTAAATACAAATACAATCTCTAAGTCATGTCTGACTGATTATTTTCACATTTAACTTTGATTCAGTAGTACAGTGGTTCTAAAAAAAACATAACAGCTGCATGAAACTAAGGCAAGGAAGACATAGCATTTACCTCAATAAAACTCACAAAACAGTAAATCAAAAACTCACACTTATGTGTCAAAGCCCACATTTATTTTTAATATATTTATTCTTATTTATACAAGAATCGAGGAACAGGGAATATACAACATTATTTCCTCTCCCCCCTGCCCCGAACACCCCCAAAAACCTGGTAATTTCCCCAGCCCTCCCCTCCATCCAAAGCACCTGGACATCCCGCTCTAAAGGCCTTTTTATGCTTCTGCGTCAACTCCACCCCGTGGCTACGGCGGCACTCTGACGGCGTCATGACCTTTCAAAGTTCTGTGTCTCGGGTGAACGTCTTTCTTTGCGACGCGTTGCATTTCACCCCCAGAACGCTAGGGGGGGTTGCAACGTTGTGCATTTCACCGCCAGAACGCTAGGGGGTGCCGCCTGTGTCACCTCTGTCGCTCCCCACAGGAAAGTTATTTACAAGTTTTTTGTCAGCCAGTTTATATGATATGTTAGCAACCAAACATGAGCAGAACTGCCCACTAAGCAGAGGTGGGTAGAGTAGCCAAAATCTGTACTCAAGTAAAACTACAAGTACTTATGGAAATATTTACCCAAGTAAAAGTAAAAAGTAGTAACCGTAAAAGTTACTTGAGTAAGAGTAGGAAAGTATTATAAAACTACTTGAGTAGTTAGTTACTAGTTACTTTCGATCTGATTGGTAAGAAGCAAAAACCCTGAATTTCAGACTACTTGGATCTTTCACATAACTCTCCTTGAAAGTTTCATTGTTCTGCTTACAATCTTTGCTTTCAGGTCATTTGAGAGTTGTTTTGAGGCCCCCATGTTGCCACTCTTGAGAGAGTTAAAGAGAACAATTTGCAATTGGCCACCTTAAATGATTGGATGCACCCAAATTCATGCACCTGTCTATTTTCGTTTTGATGCATATTGCACATTTTCTGTTAATCCAATTAACCTTATTTCACTACCAAAACATGTCTGTGCACTTGAGTTATTTGATGGATGAAAATGAAATTGCTGCTCCAAAAATGCAATTCTTTACAAATGGAAATCATGGAAATTGTCAGGGGTGCCTAAAATCTTGCATACGACTGTATATATATATATATAGAGAGAGAGATATATAGATATATAGATATATATATAGATATATAGATAGATATATAGATATATAGATATATAGATATATAGATATATAGATATATATATAGATAATAAAGAGTTAATTTGCAAAAAATATTTTTTTTAATCAAGACCCTATGTTTAGGTTCAGTAAATGAACTTCTATATCGTTAATGAATGTGCTGGACTAACCAGAGCTCTTCCTTTTAAAACATACTTTGTTCCTATATTTTTAAGTATATGCATTCTTTAGGTATGTTGAGAGTTATATTCTATATAATCATGTTTAAATACAGTTTGAACAGTTTAGAATGGTATTACTATTAGAGAGAGTTGTACAGCTATAGTTGAGGCCTTTTGGAGGATTCTAGAACAGTAAGACAGACAGGGAGAAGATTCAGGTTCAAGCCAGATAAGACTTTCCTTTAGGATGGGGGTAGTTGGTCACTATGACAACAAGTCCCTGAGGCGAAGGAAGCAAGGCCAAGGGTGATGTAGGGGAGAGAGAGAGCCCTACAGTTCTTATATTATAACATCAGCATAAGCAGTAGCTTATGGTTTAGGACTTATAGCTTATAACTCTGTTATATATTAGACTGCTTATAACTATATGATCTATTGTAGGTTAGACTGTAATTCCATCACAGATCTAATACATGGAGATGCCATTCAGACTAATAGAACAGGACATTTTACTGACAGGACATTAGACAGATTAGGGTTACTGAGTTATTCGGATAACAGCTAGCAAAGGAGTACACTACGTAGTATGGAAACGTATATGTCCCATACTCAAGGTTAGAACCTACATAGGCAGAGGTTGAGGTGACCAGCACATGTTCTCACATGAGACAGTCACGAGTCTGAAGAGAACCTTCTAGAAGGTATGTGAACAACAACCCAACATGTATATAACTCAGTTCCATATGATCATTCGGGGCATTGCCCAGAAAACGTCTTGATGCCTTGCTATGATGACCCTGTTTCCGTAACGAGAAGTACTTTATTAACATTCTATTTCAACCACAACCTGACTCCTGAAACCATCATTTCAACAAAGATCTTACCCAAGCCTGGAATTAACACTTAACTGGTGGCGCCCGAACGTTTACACTCAATATTTTCGTTGACTTGACTTCGACTTTCCTGGAGACCTATCTGCTGTTTTGGAGAACGAGCTGAAGGCTGCTGTCTTGAGAGGAATCTGAGAAAGAACTACACTAAAGAGATACATTGTTTGAAGACCTGCTATCATACAGCTGTGTGAGAAACAGGTTGACTGCTGTTGTTTTGGAAGCCAAAACTTAAGAAGGCGAAATACACCAATCTCTCTGAGTTTGTGGACCTGATTGACATCAGGACAAGTTCCGGGTCCTTTACAAGGTAGCTGTCCAGGCCCGACTGAGGAACCGAGGAAGGTGCCAGGTCAAAAGGTGAGCCAAATGCATACCATTCTTGACATGACGCCAGTAGCAATGTCATTGGCAGAAAGTGGAAGTCATTTTAATAGGAATGACGAGGAGAACCCTGTATATATGTACATACTCTTAAGAGGTGTTTAAAATATGTTAACGGGGGGGGAAAGACTGGAGTCTGGGAATGTGAATTGATTTTAGAATGTGATAAATGCCTGGAAGAAGCCACAAATGTAAATATAGATAGTGGGTGGCTTCTTCTATTTTATTATTTTTTATATATGTACTAAGCAGCCGCGGTCGGTGGATCTTAATTGGGGAGGACGGGCTCGTATTACGCTCGGAACCGGAGTGAATGGAATGGTGCGCAACGAACAAAACCAATTGTTTTTTTGATTTGCACACATTCCATTCACTCCGGTTCTGAGCGTAATACGAGCCCGTCCTCCCCAATTAAGATCCACCGACCGC